>CARXXK010000003.1:61978776-62063876 GCA_949089665.1 Macrosiphum euphorbiae | reverse complement strand
ATTGTAAATTATATTATTAATTCCCATTATTAGGGTGAAAAAAAATAAATCAGAATTAACCTCATATGGTCATCCGGCCGAAATATTAAGTGTTATATCTATTAAATGTCAACCACACTGTGAGCGTGTAATGTATTATGTATATAATATTTATTTATAATGTTAAGTCTTTGCAACGTGGTTATTTATTATGTATAATGTATATAAATACATTCCACATGGTATATATAATATATAGTATCATTTTTCACGACTTTTCCCGCTCGACGATTTCCATAAGGCTTCTCCACCGCGGCCGTCGCCACCGTCTGAAACTCGGCAATCTGCTGGAGCAGCAATATCATCCCTCCGTCGACGGTGTCTCGTCCACAGATTTGCATTCCGAAATGAACGGATTCTCCGAGCCGTGACGGCGGCGGAGGGCCCTTTTTGATTGTCAAACCCCTTTGCTATGCTAATGTCCGTTTCTCCCCCCCCCAACCTCTTCTGTCGTACACACGCGAACACCTCGGCGGCGGCCGTCGACTTCTTTATAGATATAATATGTACACAACACACACACACACACACATTCGTTTCTTCGCGTTTTCCTTTAGCGTAGGTATATATATATATATTCGTACTAAATAACAACCCTCTCTGTATCTCTTTCCACACCCGAACTCGAGGTATTTGTCGCCTCCACGTAATATATTTATATATATATGTAATAATATATACGCACCTACATTATACACGTATATTATTATGTATGCGCTTAAAAAGCCGGCGAGGGCTTCATGTTTTACATTTTGATTGCCATTTTAAAACTCTTCACCCACACAAACCGTGTTATGTACATATATAAATATATTCGTATATACCTATGAATAGAGGCGGAGTTTCGACCCACGCTAGAGGGACTCATCGGGTTTTTTTTCGTCGCACGCAGCGTTCCAGAGGCTAATATAGGTAACTATATATATATATTTCGTAGTGCACACTTTATACATTAGGCAATCCATTACAGTGGGGGTCCCTCCTCCGCTCTCCCGACAGATGTAGTACTATGGCTGTGCAATATATTACCAAACAAACATTATATACTTACCAAAATTCGATTGTTTTGTATGAATCGATTTTAATTTTGAAAACAAATTTGAATTTTGTAGGTGTCTTTTTGGAGCATTTTAGCAGTCTCATATTATTTAAAATTTTTATACAACAATAACTTGACGTGTCTATATAATAACAAAAAAAGTGGATAAGTGGGTGAGGCTCTGCTGTACATTTGTGTCTGGAGAGTCACTGTAATGGATGTGTTAAATTTGAATTCAATGATTTAAAATAATAGATTCTGAGAGAAGACTGTCTTCCAGCCTATAATATTACTAAGCAGGTAAATGTTATGATATAATTGCGTGATTAAAGTAATTTATTTTACTATTAGACATTACATAGTACTAAAGTAGGTAAAATTCGTTTTTGTTGAAAAAATTGAATTTGAAAATTTCATTGAGTGTATGTAATATAAAAATATACCCATTCTAAAAGTTTTAAGTGCCTACGAAAATGTCTATAAATAGCTTTAAACAAGACAAAATATTTTTATGTATAGAAAATGATTAAATAAACATTTGGTGAAAATTTTTGAATGACAAAACAAGACCATTTTGTAAAAATTTGAACTTCAAACCCTCATAAAAATGTAATTTGACATTTTTTTATTGATAAAGATAGACGAACTTATGTGGAATCTAATATTGGATTTTAAAATCTTAGATATAAAACAAATTTTTTCATGAATTTCTAATTCAAAATATTTAGAAAACTTTCGTGTTTTGTTAGAATTTTGTTAAAATTCTAACTTCAGATGGTTATAAAAATAATTGTGGATTTACGCTCAATATTTTTTAGGGACTACGACACTCGGAATAACGCTCGACCGCCAAACAATAACTACTTGCGATAGATAGGTATATATATGTCTTAGGACCATTTTCGTGACTGTACCTATATAACTACCTACTATATCCTCTTCGGTCGTCTATCATAATATACGACGCACGTGTATTTATCATTACATATATAATAATATACAATTTCGTACGTTTTCGTCTCGTCGATTTCATTATATTATATTCTCATCTCGTTTCTCTTTATATATATTTTTTTTTTTTTTTTTATCAGCGATGGCGCGCAAGGGGTAAGGGACTGTAGGAGGGCACGTTGTATATGATATTAAGTGCGATTACACTACGTTACAATATATAAATACATATAATGACATAGGACGAGGAGGATGGCACACGGCGGCGGTAAAAGAGAATAAGCGAGCGCGCGCGCTGTATATTATGTACGACCCGTAGTCGTGCAGTCGAGTCGTTTTAAAATTATGGTCGGAAACAAATCGAGTCGGAATAGTCTTTTCATTTACGGAAAGACAATAATAATTATTAGGACGTGGGTACCGAACTCGGTCACCGCAAACACGGCAATTATATACATATATAATATATATGCGATGAACGAGCTCGTGTGTGTCTCTGCTGGCATGGGTGTATAATACGCTTTTATGTGTACACGTATACCATATATATATATATATGTATTATGTTTTGTAGGTACCTTTGGTTATACTTTCGGACCCGCCGCACCACGCAGTATACCATTGATTATATACCGCGATTATTACACTACAAGCCCCTGCTGGATGTCTTTTAATGATTATACTACAACTCGGCTCGTCGTCTGCAATCCCTTATCATGTATAGCGAGATACATCTCGTTTGTACGTGACGCGAAGCACAATAATTTGTTTTTATATATAAGTACGTAGTTTTTTTTCCCCCAGCAATTCCCTTCTATTATTTTATTGTCATTACTAGATTCCGGTGTTTGTCATCCCGCCTACGGCGGAAAGACTGTGTGGGCGGTGGTGCATCTTTGTCGGCTATGCTGGGTTTTTTGATCCAGCTTGCGGGGGGAAGGGGGGTCGTCGGGTATTATGTTTTGTCGTGTTGGCAGCACTTTTTAAGCGGTAATTTTTGAACTCGGAAGAGTGTCTAGTCGTAAGTCACGCGATTCAAGTCGATCGTAAGACACAGCCAGCCAGGTAGGCAATCCGACTACGTCGGATCGCAGACCATGCCCCATTCGTGTATGCCGGTTCTTGAGTGTGTGTGTTGAAATCGGAAATTCGGATTCTGGGTTTGAGTGTCCAGCTATCAGTCATCTCGGGTAAAAGTCGATTCCCGAGTGTCGGATGCAGTGGGGGACACTGGGGGTGTAAGTCGCTCGTATGCAAGTAGCTAGTCAGGTAGGCAATCCGACTACGTCGGATCGCAGACCATGCGCCGGGCGTGTATGTCCGGTTCTCGTATGTGTGTTGAAATCGGAAATTCGGATTCTGAGTTTGAGTATCTAGCTATCAGTCATCTCGGGTGAAAGTCGATTCCCGAGTGTCAGATGCAGTGGGGGTGTAAGTCGCTCGTATGCAAGTAGCTAGTCAGGTAGGCAATCCGACTACGTCGGATCGCAGACCATGCACCGGGCGTGTGTGTCCGGTTCTCGTACGTGTGTTGAAATCGGAAATTCGGATTCTGAGTTTGAGTGTCTAGCTATCAGTCATCTCGGGTGAAATCCGATTCCCGAACGGACAATCCGCCTACAGCGAAAAGTGCTCGAAACGGCCGTTAAAATATGAAAAAGTATACAGGAGGTAATAAAATTGTATTTTTTGATAATTATAGAGAACAGTTATCAGGTGTTTTATGTTAGGCTTCACTGTAATCAATGTAATCATTGTTATGTTTCCGCGGTTATAACAAATAAGTCGACAAAATCTAATTTTCTGATTGGATATTTTCTAAAATATACCTTCCATGTATATTTATTTAATTATGAGAATTAAGTCAAATTAACAAATAGATAATTATATTGGTGAATAACAAATTTTATTGAAATGTACTACTATCCTATTAAACGTAGGTATCTATAAATGAATACACTACACATACTCTCGTTTCCGACACACTACTCCACCCCGGGACTCGAATTTTCGAAAAAAACGGCAAATGAAGCAGTCATATTACAGTCGTACTATTTTTTAATATAGTATTTATAATCTGTAGCAGTATTTAACCAAATCGGAATCACGTAAAAACTGTAATATATCAAGTAGGTACTACACGTAGGTTAGTTATATTATAATGTATTATTAAAAGAAACATGTAGGTGCGTCGGTAAATGTTAAGAGGACGCCACACCCGCATGTGTTGTCTCCGTCTTACAAACGCGTAACATAGCAAATTACGTCCACGGAAAACAAACGAATCGGCATCAAAAAGTGGTTTTAGAGTAAAAATACCTATAATAAAACTTAAAGAGAACAATATTTTGGAGGGAACCTCATCGGCGTTTTTAAAAATATTAACTATTAAAAAAGTTGTGGTTATTTAAAAAAATTAAAAAAAAGAGTTTTTGTGCCTTCAATATCTAGCTGTGTATTTAGATTAATACAAAACCCCGATGAGGTTCCCTCCGAAATATTGTTCTCTTTAAGTTTTATTATAGGTATTTTTACTCTAAAACCACTTTTTGATGCCGATTCGTTTGTTTTCCGTGGACGTAATTTGCTATGTTACGCGTTTGTAAGACGGAGACAACACATGCGGGTGTGGCGTCCTCTTAATTATAATAATTTTTTTGCCCAATAAATATCGTCAAACGAATAATAATAATATATATAATATAATAATGCAAATTAAAAAAAAAAATTAACACTTTCGTTAAAAATGATAAATGTGACGAAAAAAAAAAACGCAAAAAAAAGAAATTCGATTTAACACCGCCCCGCCGGCGTTCGAAACCACGACCGTCGAATCACCCGTTTTAACGCCTAACCTACCTAGCCACCTACCGAGATGAAATTAGGAGCCAAATCTATGACTCTTAAGGGCGTTTGAGCGGACCACCATGTCCGCCACCTTCGGACGTTCAAGACGCGAGATTTGCGAAAAAAATCGAACCTCGAGGCGCATGTATATATGCCTGTATATAGCGATACCTACACGGTACCTACTCTCGTTTCTGACACACTACTCCACCCCGGGACTCGAATTTTCGAAAAAAACGGCAAATATAGTCGTACTATTTTTTAATATAGTATTTATGATCTGTAGCAGTATTTAACCAAATCGGAATCACGTAAAAACTGTAATATATCAAGTACTACACGTAGGTTAGTTATACGTTATTATAATGTGTTAATAAAAGAAACATGTAGGTGCGTCGGTAAAATCAAGTATTAATTAAATGTTAATTTTAATTATTTTTTTGCCCAATAAATATCGTCAAACGAATAATAATAATATATATAATAATATAATGCAAATTTAAAAAAAAAATTAACACTTTCGTTAAAAATGATAAATGTGACGAAAAAAAAAAACGCAAAATTAAGAAATTCGATTTAGTACGGCCGCCGCAAATAATCGAAATTCCCGGACGGCGGTTTCGAACCCACGACCCTCGGGTCACATATCCTAACGCCTAACCAACCTAGCCACCTACTCAGATGAAATTTCGAGGCAAATGTATGACTCTTAAGCCGCGTCGCCGTGCTCGCGGCGATAAAATAAAATTCTTATCACTTTCCTTATCAATAAAAACAATATTTAAGAAAATCCCAATAAATCCTATCAAAAACTCAAAACCCCGAGTTTCCCCTTGGCGAGGTGGGTGTTAGTACTCTCCCGGACCAAAATCCATCAAAAAAGCAAAATCCAAAAAGGGGGGGAGGAGGTGCCCCCGTTCCCTAAAGCGGAAAACGGTAGTATTCATAAAAAGAATGGGTTCCCCCTTGGTCCGAGGTCTTTAACTTGAATTCCGGCCGAGTTATACTCAACTCAAAATGTGGGGGGGGGTGGGGGCTTTGGTTCCCTAATGTTGAAAATTCATCTGGGGCCTAAAAAATTGAGATGCCCATTGGTACGGGGTCTCTAAGTCGAATACCGGCTAAGTTATACTTGGTCAAAAATAATTACTCGTTTAATGGGTCCCCCCACTCCGGCCGACGGTCGCGGGGTAATCGATTTATAAGACGTTATTATCACGTCAAAAAATTGAAAAACACGGGTTTTTTTTTAATAATAATAATAATGTTCGAAAATATTAGGATCGATAAGGAAAAGGGAGATAAGCGAGCGGAATTTATAGCGAACGCGCGGGAAGTATTGTGATTGGTCGTCATGGAAGAAACGCGGAGTGCCGTGAGCGCTCCCCGCGGATCTTATACGCGTTATTAGCGTTTTATTATATAAGAAGATTATTGTTATTATTATTTTTTTAGATTCTGAGTGAAACGATGAATGTATTGATTTTACAATGATGTGTGTTTTTTATTTTTTTATTTTTTTATTTTTTTATTTTTTTATTTTTTTTGTATCTGTGTACACGATAAGTAGTCGAAATAATGCTTCGATTTTCGACTTCAGTATCTTGTTCGATTGGAAAGTGAATATCGTTGGTGCATTGGGGAGGTCAAAATTTAAATTTCCCAGTAGTTTTCACAAGCGCCGGGAAAAACAACATAAAAATTAAGGAAAAACGGGAATTTTTACGCAAAATTGATTTTCCAAAAAATCGATTTTGGTTATTGGTGTAACTCTAAAACAAATGAACGTATATACATGAAATTTTCACTGGTTGTTTATATTTGCATTTTCTATACACGATAACATTTTCAAAATATTTTGATTTATTTTGAACTGTTTAGGGACATTTTCATTTTTCGTTTTTTTTTAGTTTTTTTTCTAGAAATATCAATAAAATTTTATTTGTTGGTTGCGAAAGCTTGAAAATTTAATAGAAGGCTCCTAATATATTGTTTCAAAGGCAAATGAAAAATATTAAAAATCCTTAGTCACAATTTTTTTTTATAAGCATTTAAAGTTCAAAAATTGACAAAATATGGAAAAATCACGAAAATTAGCAAATTATTTTGAGTTAAGAATTCGTAAAAATTTTTCTTTTTAAATCTAAGATTTGAAAATCTAATACAAGATTACTCATAAGATTGTCTACCTTTATCAATAAAAAAATCTCTACCGGAAAGTCAAATTAAATTTTTATGAGCGTTTGAAATTCAAATTTTTACAACATTGGATATTCACTCGATTTCTCATGTGGCAATTTCCTTTTTTTGTTGTAATTAAAAAACGAATTACTGTAAATACATGAAAATTTCACTGAATGTTTATATTAGCATTTCCTATACACCATACAATTTTGAAAATATTTTGACTCTTTTTGAGCCGTTTACGGACATTTTCAGTTTTCAATTTTTTTAGTTTTTTTTTTCTATAAATATCAATTAAGTTTTATCTGTTGGGCCAAAAAGTGTAAAAATTTAATACAAGGCTCCTGATATATTGTTACAATATCAGTTGAAAAATATTAAAAATACATAGGCACAATTTTTTTTTATAAGCATTTTAACATCGAATTTTGACAGAATTTTTCAAAATCTCGAAAATTATTAATCATCGTAATTAATAAATTATAAAATGTTCAGTTTTAGATTCTGAGTGAAACGATGAATGTATTGATTTTACAATGATGTGTGTTTTTTTATTTTTTTATTTTTTTATTTTTTTATTTTTTTTGTATCTGTGTACACGATAAGTAGTCGAAATAATGCTTCGATTTTCGACTTCAGTATCTTGTTCCATTGGAAAGTGAATATCGTTGGTGCATTGGGGAGGTCAAAATTTAAATTTCCCAGTAGTTTTCACAAGCGCCGGGAAAAACAACATAAAAATTAAGGAAAAACGGGAATTTTTACGCAAAATTGATTTTCCAAAAAATCGATTTTGGTTATTGGTGTAACTCTAAAACAAATGAACGTATATACATGAAATTTTCACTGGTTGTTTATATTTGCATTTTCTATACACGATAACATTTTCAAAATATTTTGATTTATTTTGAACTGTTTAGGGACATTTTCATTTTCCATTTTTTTTTAGTTTTTTTTCTAAAAATTTCAATAAAATTTTATTTGTTGGTTTCGAAAGCTTGAAAATTTAATAGAAGGCTCCTAATATGTTGTTTCAAAGACAGATGAAAAATATTAAAAATCCTTAGTCACAATTTTTTTTTATAAGCATTTAAAGTTCAAAAATTGACAAAATATGGAAAAATCACGAAAATTAGCAAATTATTTTGAGTTAAGAATTCGTAAAAATTTTTCTTTTTAAATCTAAGATTTGAAAATCTAATACAAGATTACTCATAAGATTGTCTACCTTTATCAATAAAAAAATTTCTACCGGAAAGTCAAATTAAATTTTTATGAGCGTTTGAAATTCAAATTTTTACAACATTGGATATTCACTCGATTTCTCATGTGGCAATTTCCTTTTTTTGTTGTAATTAAAAAACGAATTACTGTAGATACATGAAAATTTCACTGAATGTTTATATTAGCATTTCCTATACACCCTACAATTTTGAAAATATTTTGACACTTTTTGAGCCGTTTACGGACATTTTCAGTTTTCAATTTTTTTAGTTTTTTTTTTCTATAAATATCAATTAAGTTTTATCTGTTGGGCCAAAAAGTGTAAAAATTTAATACAAGGCTCCTGATATATTGTTACAATATCAGTTGAAAAATATTAAAAATACATAGGCACAATTTTTTTTTATAAGCATTTTAACATCGAATTTTGATAGAATTTTTCAAAATCTCGAAAATTATTAATCATCGTAATTAATAAATTATAAAATGTTCAGTTTTTATAGCTAAGGATTGAAAATTTAAAACAAGATTCCACGTAAGTAGTTAATTCTCTTACCGAAAAATCTAAAAAATATACAATCACAGTTTACTTTTATAGTCATTTTATGTTCAAATTTGGACGAAATTACATATTAAAAAACCTAGTTATTTTGTTGTGATTATATAATATTATTCGTGGGTACCTACTTGAAACTTTCTAAGTGTACTATTATATATATATGATAGTATCAGGGTTTGTTGTTGGTGTATAACGTGTTATAAGTACCTAATGGATATTGTGATATGATTAATTTGGAATTTATTTTAGGTCAATTTTTTTTTTAATACCATAGATATGTATATAATTTGTCTTAAACCTAGACTGATATACCGTCTTCGCTCAGAATCGTTTTTCTTATACAATGATATTGAATCATTGAATTCAAATTTAATAGCATCCATTATACAGTGACCCACTTGTAACCTACTGTACAGCAGAGCGACATCCACTTACCCACCTTTTTTTTTTTACTTTTCTCCACTACTAAGTACCATTAAAATGTATTTTGGATTGGAATTATAATTAAATATCGTTCTCTCGGTGGGTATTATAATAAACAGTCTCCGTGCTAGTAGGAAATTTTTTTAGTTATTACTATTATTACTATTGTAATACTTTGACGAACACGACGACGTGTCGTATCTACCGACTATTGCGATTCGCAAGTAGTAACAATTTCGTTTAAATATTCGAACTAGGGTTACTGACTTTCCAATCAATTAACATACTTTATTTCATATACCTAGGTATAACTTTTTTTGGTCAATATGTATTCTACTTCTGTAGTATTTGTAATATAATTCGTGACTCAATAGTCAATACTCAATAGACTTCTATAAGTGGTCGACGGTCGTGTCTCTCACTGAGGTTTAATGCGAATAACAATCTATAACGAGTTCCTTTAATAAGCAAATTCATTATTTCTTTAAATTAAATAGGTACTTACCTACATGATATATATAATCTGAATAATATCCTTTTAGTGAGTGACTTGTATTTTTTCTATGGTCTAGTAACGTTAGGAATTTTTTTTCAATATTTTTCTTGCAACTCAAACCACGATCAACTAAAATTATAAAGATGTTGAATTAAAAAAGTATCAACAATTTGTATGACTTTACTCAATGGACATTTTTCATTTTTACCCCCCAAATTATCAACTAAATTCAATTTTCCACCTGTAGAGACCACTCTCATGGGTGGTGAATATTGAAGCATTTTTACAGCTCCTAAAGATGACGACACAACGATAGGCATAAAAACACACACACTCACACACACACACACATACATATAATAGATATAATATATGTCAATAAACAACCCTTAACTTACTCTCAAAATGTACAAATTCTTGGGCCCAATATACCATACATTCCGCATACATTCCAAACGTCAAACCCTCAATAATTTCAGTAGTTTATTTATCTCAAACATATTTATAAAAAAAATAAACTCCTTATTGTATAAAAAATGCTACTCAAATCAAAATGGGTACATGGTATCCATCGTTGAGGGTGAGCAAAACTGACCAACATTAGCAAAATACAAACCTATCAATCCAAAACCCTAAGACAAATAACTATAAAGCTCAATATTACGTTTCTAATCATACACTCCACCACGACCTTTCCATACTATCTGTGGTTGATGTACAAAAACACATAATAAAACATTTCATGTCCACCTCCTAAATCATAAAAATCCACTCAAGAATGTTTTTTCATCCTTGTCCATCCTTCCAAACAGCTTAAGCGTAAATGGCGTAGAGACTAGAGACCTTTTGACTAATTAAATCCTATCTTCTCAATCAAAGTATCATCAATCGATGGTTTCTCTGTTCTAGCTATCCGATGGTACCTATATAAGCAATCAAATACTTAATGTAAAAATTAATTTACCAATTTTATTTTACTTAATAAAAATGAAAAATTTAAAATATAGGTATTTGTCGTAAGCCAAAACGAAATTCATGTGTGAGCCATATCCATTAGAAAACTATATGGGTTGAAAAACGAAGTAAAGGATACTCCCCGAGTCTTAAGGAATATATTTGAAAAATTGATGGCCTGTTGATAATAATTGAAGACTTTGGGGCAACAACGAGACATGTCCATGTTTTGGTCAAAATCACTTTTTCCCGTCGTAAAATATAAAAAAAAATCTGCATCGATTGGTGTAACAATGAGACATGTCCGACTAATTATAGTAGTTTCCAAGTCCATAACCCACATGTAAACCATACATTAATGTATATATATTATATAGATTGATAATTTATTTTTATTTCAGTAGTTATTGGTAGTAGTGTAGTAGGTTGAACTAATATTTTCTCAAATCAAATCATATACCTATAATAGCGCTGACGAAAATCATAGGTATATTATAAACGCCCAATATATTTTACAAACTATAAATTTATGTATGAATTAATAACATGATGTAGCTGAGGCGATGGATTTATTTTCTAAACCAATTTACTTTTTAATATTGCTGTTTGTACTGAATGATTACGATGTTTAAATATGCATTCTGATGCGTTTCCTATTTCAGCGGAACAGGCGAACGGTGTTAAGAGCTTAAACCCGTTCGCAAAGTGGTGTATACCTATTTATATATGTAGGAATAAGTATACAGCTAGAGGCGAAGGTTCGAGAAACCTGTCATTTTAAAAATCGTTTATACATCAACGAATTATAAGTGTAATATTTTTTTATGAGATTACAAGCATGCAATTGCATACATTTGTTTAAAATCCCTCAAATTTATTTTAAGGTTACGCTCGACGAATCTAAAGTAAAAAAAAATGGCCCAAAGTAGTATGTACATAATTGTATAGTTTATATGTTATTCATATGATGGGAACTGTATTATACTATGAGTAAAACGATTGTCGCATGCACGTCATGATGAAAAAGAAAAAGTCTTTATATATGAAAAATTCAAAAAAAAAAAAAAAATAGTTGTAATTTTCCCAAACGATTTCATTGTAAACTTATGTCACACTTAAATGTTTGTCGAAAACGTCCCCGTAAACGTGTACGTGGTTTTTTTTTAATACGTATATGCAATATAATATTACGTGTACCATCTATATATTATATTTTCTGTATGCTTACATGTTCAAAGAATATACGTGTCTAATATAATATTATATTATATCGCTCGGAAATTATTTCGAAGACATTTTCTGGTTTGAAAACTTGAAATCATTCAATATAGAAAACTTAAACGAAAAAGCAGATGAAAATATTCAAATTTATGCGACTTACTATGTATATTTTATTATTATGTTATGCAAATCAATTGTGTCGAATCTTTCGAACGGTGCGCTGCGACGGTTCATTGCGCTTTCGAGTTTATTCACGAACGCTGAATCTCTCCACCCTTTACTATACATATATAACATAAATATAACATGTACCGACATACAAGTCGCCGACCCTCTTGTTTACCTTGCTGTTGTTGGAAATTACACTTATACGATTTTGATACACGTCAAGACCCGTATTTCTAAATGCATAATGTATGCAGCGCTGCTGTTGATATGAAAAAAGAAAGTAAAAACCAAGTACAATAAAAGATATTTTATTACTTATTATATTGATGCTGTTTCGCTATAACCACGTGTATAATATGTTTTTATGGACAAAACATCAGGGTTAGTTGGTCATTTTTTTTTTGACTAGCTCAAGTGAAGTCAACCTAAGAAAGTTGATTGAATTATGTAATAGTAAAATATTTCAAAATATAAACTAATTCGTGTACTTAAATACTATATATAGTTATTATAGTTAATTAGAAGGTAACAAATTTTTGAAATATTAACAAAGTTAAGTTAAAAGATACTTGTTTTAATTACTCATCCTAATATCTTATTCTAACCGGAAAACAGTCGAGTTTTGGTGTAACACTGTAGCTTAACATTAAACAAAAACCACGCACAAGCGTTATAAAAAAAACAACGGCAATATTATTATATTATAACTCATATTGTTAGATAAATATAAAGTATATACACGGTATTGATAAATTACAAAAACTATATTTTAACAAATAATAATAATATAATTTTTCAAACTTGTGGTCAGCTGTATAGACCTAATCTTTTCTCTAGCATAGCTGCAGTTGGCCACTTGCAGGCCACTTATAATGGAAAATCTCAACTTAACGTGGGTATTTTATGCTACTGTGGTAATGTATTTTATAAATGATTTTTAAGGCAATCGTATTCCATTAATACGGTAAACTGATGTGAGGATCTTTTTAAGAAAATGAATGCATTATATTATATTGTACCTATTACAGTGCCTTTCTTAGAAATTTTCAATAGGGGAAAAGGGGGGGGGGGGCTAACAGGACAGCTAGCTAGTAGCTGGTTAGTTTTTGATCTACTTGAAATTAATTTTTTTTTAGTAAAATACAAATATATTTATTATAAAAACATATCGCTTTCTTCTGTATAATATGATTGAAATTATTTTATTGTATTATGTTAGTTAAAATTAAAAAATGATTATTATAAAACTACGAATAAATCTTTGATTATGTTAAAATACTTATAGTAAGAGGTTAACATTTTCATGAACAATTCGGCATTACAATCGAGTTTGATAACCGTTTATGTTTTTTATTAACGTAATCATAAATTTAAAGAAAATCAAATACTATATGGCTGTACAGTTTGTTGAATTTTAATTAAATTTCAATAATTTTTTTTTAAATTTACTTTTACAAAAAAGTTAACAAACAACAAAATGGCTATTTTAAAAGTTTAACGAAAAACATGTTTTAAAAATTTTTTGAAAATAGTTGTAAAATTAGAATTGTTCTATTGATTATTCACGAAAAACCTAATCAAAATATTGATTTCTGCGGAGATCTTTAAGGTGTTACACGGCGTTTTGGATAAACTGTAAATAGCAACTGCTGTTGCTTTAACGGAATATTATATAGTTTTGTTATGATGCTCCTCTCGATTCCCACCTGTTGTAAATCAATGAATAGAGATTGATTGAATTTGTCGGGTCACTATTTTTAAAAATTTTACAGAAACTACCTTACAATAATTATATCTTATAGTTATACGAGTTCATCAGTCTCAAAATACTTAATGGTTTGCTAGATTTTTAAAATCTTCTTGGGCCGGATCCGTCCACCTCTGCAGGCCATCCTGTTTGAGTTTATATATAATATTATATGTGCATGGAAAACATATTATTTTGTTTTTTTTTTCACATATTCTACTTTGTTATAATCGCCGTATACTAGGAGTAGTTTACGAGGATTTCGGGATGTAGAGCATTACATATACGTCTTACAACTCACAAATCGATTCTAATTTCTAACCGTAGGTATAGGTTATCCAAACGCGAGAATAGCGGTTGCGGTAATCGTTGTCCGTGTGAATGAATGAACTGTAGGTACCTATATATAATATTATATAGTAGTAATATTGCCGCGGGGTGCGAATTTAGAAGCAATAATCGTCGGTGGATAACTAATAAAAATCCTGGGAAACTATCGAATGACTCGATCGACTGCGCCGCCGCTGACATCGCTGCAGTAGGTATACTTAATAATATTAATGATACATTATGTATGATATTATGATATACACCGTCAGAAGTCGTCGTCGGATTTGAAATATACTATTAAAGGCGTTTTAATACAGCCCGCGCGGTTTGTGCTATCAACAAATATAATAAAACGGAAATGGAAACCGAAAAAATCAAATTAAACGCAGTCTGCGCCGCCCTGTAAATGTCTGCGTCTATAAACGAGAATATTAAAACAGAAAAATAAACGCGTCCTCCTCTTCTACAGCCGAGATTGTACAACCGTGTATTTATGTTATAAATATATATGTTATTCGTATTATGAAGTATACCTACCTGCAACGTATGGGAAAAGACACAAGGACAACGAAAAATCGTATCATTATACTATACGACCGCGATAATACGATTTAATGTAATATCATACCACAGTCGTCGCCTGGACCGGTTTTTGGGGTCACGAAGTACACATTATATATTTATTATTATATTATAGTCCTCGTACGAGTCGTACGCCTAATGAAACTGTAAATTAAATATCATTTCATTTCGACTCGATCCTCCTATAGCAACATATTATGTAGGTAGGAACACACACACTAGCCACCTACCCCCTTCGTCGCGTCATCATGTTATATTTTATATACATATACCGCAGTCGTGGTTCTCCACCGACCCGGTTGTAGTTGGGCTCCGTGGGCGTGGATCTACGAATCGATTTCCACGTAGGAATCGCAGCCGCAGCCTCCCTCATTTCGTGCGGCAGCCCGCCAATTATTATAACCCCTAAGAAGGGCTCGAGACTACCCGTAAGTAAGGTCAGCTGGTATTATACATATTATTATTCTAGATGTAGGTATACATGTATGTCTTTCATGAGGGAAAACTACGGTCTGGCGACTGTCTGTCATCGCCGCCGCGCCACTGTACCTATCATTATACTTCACCCCTGGACAGAATGAAAAAATTAAATTATATCTGATAGTTATTTACCTATTATGCGCTAATACGCTGTAAATAGGTACGACATGTTCCAATCTCTATGTATTGCCTCTGTAACGTCCCCTATCCACCTGTCGTTTCCTCACTGCTTACAGGGTGTCGTTCTGTTTATACCTCGGAGACTCGACCTTGGTGTGGGATATTATCACTAGAGATCATGGTTACCTCCTGTGAAGTAAAGTAATCAACGTATATATTTATAATATTTATTAGGTTTTAATATTACTAGGTACAATTTATACATGTATTACAATCCTATAATATACTAATCATCAAATGATGTGTCGTGGGGGGTGCCGATATCCACTGTGGGTGGAGCCGGTCGTCCGTGGAGTCCTTTTCAGGTTTATGTAACCCGTCAACTTTACTGTCACTATCGACCATCCACTACAACCATCGACCCTCGACCATAGACTATTAACTATCGACTCTCGACTAAAACCCGGTCGGTCATTACCACCTAGGTACACCCTAGACAACATAATATATATTACTCGACCACATTTGTCATTCCTATAACACTCAGCATATTAGATATGCTCGACGTAGGGAGTATGATGTCGATGACGACAATCGTTATATGTGACCCTTGAATCTAGACCCCAGATTTTGGAAGTCAACGGTAGGCTGGTAGCTGTGTTGGTGGTAGTGTCATATACACCTATTGACGACGATATATGATAATAATTTATGAACGGCGAATGATATGATGACCGTATATGTGTCGATCTTAGGTGGCGTTTATTTGTGGGAGTCCGACGTATGGATATCCGACCTCCATTGGGTAGGGCCCGTAGGGGCATAGGTATTTATAATATTATACCTATATGATATTCTAATAAGATTGTCAAATTTTATTATTAAATAAAATATGTGAACAATTCAAGAAATGTATTGACGTGTGTAGTGCGATTTTATATGTCTCCGTGACGAGAGTGTTTAATATAATAATTAATTATTAATCTTTCCGTCTTCCTGTGGTCGATTGCTTCTGTCATATATAATACGCCTCTGCAGATGACGACACGAATGTATATATGGTGCAGTGCAGTATGTTCGTTACCCTTGTATCTACTTTTGTGATATAAGAATATAAAATAAAAGAAAAAAATCTCGTGATTTTTTTTTATTATTGTAGCAGCAGGAAAGCTTTCTAAACACGTTGTACTTATACTGTAAATAAATCAAAGAACCGCCGCAACCGATAACAACGACGATGACGACTATAGTCATCCGCAGGCATCCGCTGCAACTGGTGCTCTTCAAATTATATACCTTTGCTTACACACATCTATTGGTAGGTACATAATAATATTTTAGGTATATATACACTGCAGAGTCGTTATATCATACTCGTAAGCGTTCGCTTTCGTCCACGCCCTTATTGTTATATATTTTATTTCATTCAATCTTTTTCCGTGCGTATAATATATTATTATTATAATTAAATAGCGTTTCATTCAAGAATAAAATATAATTCCGTCCTATTTCATCCAGTATACTATATTATATATCCACCCTCCCCTTCACCAATTCTTCGAATCATTTATCCGCCACTATATATTTACCTAGGTACTATACAACGCATTATTATATTATATTACCATCAAATTTCCAATTTCTTATGGGACCATTCGGACAAAAAAATTGCAACATCATTATATTATATATTTTTATAATTGTGTTATGACGTGCGTTAAATGACTGCCGCCGCATCACATATGCGATTTATAGGTAAATATTTAAATTTCGACGATTTAAACAGGTAGATTATAATCTATACGCTGCTGCAGATATTTAAAAACTTTTTTCGTAATGCTTTGTGCGGATCAGTTTTCAAATTTTAGGTGTATGCACATTTTCTTTTGGTTTTGGCTTATTATCCGTAGGCGTGTATACGAAACTTCTGCCGGTAGGTATAATAGGTCACGTATATCTATTAGATTGAGTTCCATCGTCAATAAGCCGAAATTAAATGCTGGAAAAATACACCATTCGAAAAAGGTATAATATAACAATTATATCATAATATAACGACGACAATGCAAGCGTTCTATATAATACAACCCTTACATAAATTATACATAAATAGGGTATTTATTATCATTGTTCAGCTGGAGTGTACCTCTGCCCTATAATATGTATGTAATAACCATGGGACGCGTAGCAACAATAACTGCGGCTCGGATAAATACACGGCGGTGGATCGTCGTGGTGCAGTTGTTTGGAAGGAATCGATAGCGCATTAACCAATTAAAAAGAAATAATCTATGAAGTGGGTATATACGTTACGTTATTATTATATATCCATTGACAATAATTGTTATTACAATGTACACTGTACTGCGGTCGTCCAGACAATTATTGTTATTTCGGAAACGCATTTAATATCGTGAGTATATACCCATAATATGTAATATATAATACTTATCTGCGGTCAATTTGTCTCAGTGACTCGGTCCCACACAGCATGCCAGCGATGAGCATTGTCTTTCTCTCCCCCGTCCCGACTGTGTAACAAATATAGATGATACACACTCGTAGTGTCAGTAGAGGTACACATCCATACAATATTATTATATAGTAGGTATATTATATTATGGGTACAGGATAAGTATATCGGTTTTTTTTTCTTTTTTAAATATCAATTGTTTCGTCCGTAGAACCGTTAAAAAGTGTATCCAATACCCCGTCATTATAAACCTTGCCCGTTTTTATTTTCGGCTCTTTCATTCACATGCGCCATCTGCCAAATCATTAATGCGCGCATGATGGGAAACTCGAAAACCGATCATTATAAAATTATTGTATACGCATTATAGCTGGTTGTGATGTGTGTTATTTCACGTGTGATGGGTATTTCATTATATTATTATTACTATTGCACGTACACAGATAGATATATAGTATATACCTAATATCTCCTATAGGCCTCAATAGCCGCTCGGCGACGTGTCCAAGATTGGTCGAAAACGTCTATTGAAAATCGTTAAAGTCCGTCGTGGTACGCGTACGATCATCATAATATCTACATTCACATTACGAGATTTTATAATAATTATTATCGACGAACGGTGCGTCATATAGCTGTATTTTCACGTCCATAATCCATTTCCGAGCCTCGATGAGTCTATATAGATGCAATAAGTATAGGTAGGTTATTATTAATTATTATATTACTATGTATTGTGTTTGACCACGTATATTGTATATACACTTGACCTCGTATACCATGGTTAAATCGGTGAATAACGTAAATATAAATTATAATATTATATTTTAGAGCCATCTGAAATTGTACTCATAAAGGTGACAACTGACAAGGCATACAATTTTCTATGGAACCAATAACAAACTTCAATATTAGTACATACTTTATAATATAATATGAAACTTGTTGCTATATTATATTACAATGTGTCGTGTCTGATTATAAACAACAAAATCCTACGACTAGTACGACGGCGTGTTTTTTCTGGACAAATATGAAATAACAATATATCATATAATAATATGATTATCGGCTGTCGAAGTAGGTCGTACATTACATTTAGAGTCTCCCTTATTGCATCCACACCTATATTATATCCATGATATTATTCTCCAGGGCCTGGAGTCCAGGCTACATTATGGCATACGGTAGCGTATGGACAGCTCACCTAAGACATCTGCCTTATTGCTGCTGTTACAAGATTCGAAGGCACTTTCACCTCCGGCGAGTGCCCCCTCCCCCGATAGAGTATACAAATTATAATTTAGACAAGAAACCCAACTTGAGCTTACGCAACCATTTCCATATGGCATAAATACAATATACATATTATTATATTCATATGTTAATGGTATAATAATATAATGTTATGCACCGTGTAACGCGCAAATAAGCGTGCGCATAAAAAAAAATACAATAATTGTTTTGCATAATAATAATTGGTTTTTATATATTAGTACGAATATACGATAGAAATAATTTCGGCGTTAAATTCCGAGAACAGTGAGGATCTATCGTGTGTGAGGCGGATAAGCTGTTTGCACACCGCTCGTTTGCTGAGTGTTTATAATATTTTTAAATATTTAAATTATACTCACACACGAATAATTGAGGTAATATATTTCTACAGTGGTCAACGAGCTGTGGGCGAAGAATAAGATTGTACCGTATAAAAATATGCACCCAGAAAATAAACTAAGTATTAGATTTTTTTAGACTCACCAATGAACATCATATTGTTTTTACCGCTGAAATAAACCTCACGTTTTATCATCTTTATATTACTTAATTATTTATACAAGTTCATCTGAAAACGGATTTGCTCAAAATTTATTATAAATTATAATATATAATATTATGACATTATACTTGTTCCTTACCTATTTAGAATTTGGTACCTATTATTGTAATATATAATATACAACATAAATCGAATTATTAAAATCGGCTGACGTGTGTTCTTCTTATACATTTTCAAATTGGCTTGCAATCGGGAATTAGTATTATATTCCTGTACAAATATAATTTCTATATATAATTGCGTTCTTGACGTGTCATAGTTGATAGGTGTAATACGAGTATAATATTATTAATGCAATTTACCTACACTGCATTATTATTTTTGTTTATCATGATTCAAGGCGTAAATCGATATATGAGATCGGTTCAATCGCGGATATTGTTGTTTGAAAATAATAATGACTGATGGTGTTTCTGCAGTGCCAGTATAGTACAACGCGTTTAAGTAATTAATTTGACAACCCAAATTATATATACGATATACCATATTATAAGTTATGCACCTATATTATAATAATTGCTATGATACACAAACTGTTGTCTGGGGTTGAAAGCGATGATTTTCTGTCTTCGTCTAACACGTATGACGCGTAATATTATTGTAGATATAGGTACCGATTGATCTGCAAACACATTTGAATTTGTCATAAAGTCTACTAATGGAGAAAGACCCCTAAATCATAAATAAGTTTCATAAAATAATTGTCATATTATTTCAATTTTTGAAGGAGAAGAAATCAAAAAAATGTAATGAAATTAATCTTGATTACCTATATACACGAGAACGACTAATTTGAATCTGTTTTAATAATTCTTATCACTTTACTTGATAAATTGGTTCGTTGGAAATAGAACATCTAAATTCCAATTTTGAGCACGAGTGTTGGACAAAGACAGGAAATCACCGCTTTCAATACCCTTAAAAACAACTCACTCAAGTAAAACAGTTCATGATGTTACTATAGTGAAATAATAATAATAAAATATTGTCTTCCGGTCTCCCTGTGGCTTGAGATAGAGAATTCCAAAAATATAGTACTGTCGTTTTATACATAATAAATATATATTATATGGATATTACCATAATGCTTGCTCCGGTCGACCGCGATTAATATACCGTTTTATAATTCAAGTTCGGATGGAGTTTCATAAGAAAAATCAAAAAATATATATAATTTCTATTGTTCTCCATACCATTTAATGTTCATTTAATAAGTATGCAACGCAATTTAATTTTTTTTTTCGTTTAAGACTTTTAATGTATTAAACCGTTTTCATAATATACCTAAAGCGATCTTTGTTCCGGCTGGCCGCGTAAATTCTTACACCACTTAATTGGCCACACAACAGTTTTCCAGGAATTAAAATGGAATATCTAATAAACATTTAATGAGCTCGGTGGCCGTCGTAAACAATAACAAAAACAGCAACAACGATGATGATAATAATAATGATATAATAATAATAATAATAATATAGGTGATAAAATAATCATCATGCATTATTCATCAGGTGTCTTACTTGGCGGGGAAGGCAGGCGGGTAGAGCAGGTCCTACATAGGTAGTGATATCACAGGCACTGCGTGTTAATTTATTATAAAATTTTTGTAAAATATCTTTAAATTCTTGTTTGAACAGCTCGTAATAATAATATTATTCGTCTAATCCTCTTATTATTGATATTCATTCAAAGGGAATAATCTATTCGTATCGTACAATACAAGTGGGTGATATACGCCAATATAGATGTCTACTATTCTGTAGGTAATACTATTATAATATGTGCCACATTTATGGTTAGAGGTACCGTCCTCGGTTTGCAGTGCAGCGTGGACGAATATCGCAAAACCAAAACCCTGCAGTCGAGACGACTGGGTCGCGTGCTTTGAGTTGTTAAGATAATAACATCTTTTTTGCGGATCTACCTGTAATATTATAGTGAATGAACCGATGAGCGAGGAGAACATTATAATGACTCGAAAACGTACGATTACGTGGTATTTATTTCGTTTTTTTCCTACTTCGTTTTACAAAACGAACTATATATTAGAGACTGCAGGACGAGGACGGAATAATATAATGTATATCTATATATATATAATATATAAAAAACTATAATCGCATACCTATTTTTTTTTATATTCCATTATATATATAAATATATTACACAGTTAGGATCACTTTTCATTGATGGCAATAATTATTATTACCTACCTACTCTATTCGTTTACTCTTATATATATATATGTGTGTACCGAGCACTTCGCTATATATATATTTATCGTTCTGTGTAAACCCCCGAGGCTTTACGGAATATCACCGGTGTGTGCGTAGTATCCTGCAACTATATAATATAAAGGTGCCTATAGTAAGTATATATTACATAATATTATACGATGCGGCGGCGAGAATTGTGCTCGAGTGATGGTGGTGGTGAATGAGAAGTCCGCGTGCGTGTGGATTTTCGTATACAGTGCAGTTCTCTATAATTTTGTCAATGAAACGCTACAGCGGGCATACCTTTTTTTACCCCAATAATAATAATAAAACGTTTTAATTCAAAAGCGTATCTCATGTAATACGCATTTTATTTTGTTTTGCGGCCCATTAAACGACCTCTTACACACACCATCAACGCAATCTCGGCGGCAACGCTGTCCTATCTACGGACGGGCCATTTTGATTGTTTTCTATGCTCGGCGGTACCTGCTGCGGCACCGCGTATATATTATATACTTACCCTTTTTGCTAGCAAAAACTCACCCCCGAGGGCCGTGGTAGTCGTCAAACACCTTGTGCAAAGCGTGAGTTATACAATAATATAATATAGGTACATTGGTACACAATATATAGGTATATAATATGATACACAACATATAGGTATATATTAAGCGGCCCGCCTACACACGCTAAGGTCTCTGCGCAATGCGCATCACCGATACGCGCCGTAAATACGGTCATTACGGCCTAATATTATTATACCCACTCTAAACATAATATTATTTTTATTATAGACCATGATTTTTCGTCATAACACGCATCATATATTTATATTGTAAAATATAATATTTTTAAGACTCGGAAATATCGTGAAATACCTAGTCCTATATAATACCTATATATACTCTGTCCAGCGAGGGAACACACTGATTCTGCAGATCATCCCCACGCGACACAAAGTCATGGAAACCGGTTTCACTATGGTATGGTGTCACGTGGGGGTAAGCAAAAGAACCGAATGTCGTCGGTCCACAGCGTGATCTTTCGCTGAACAGAGTATATTAAATTATAATATTTATACAGATTATTAAATACCTATACACCCCACTTCTTTCACCCAAAGATGTGTCAAATGTACTGGATCCCACTTATCAAAATACTGCCCTAAGACTCTTAAACATACAGCTCCAAAGTTCATCAACAAGGACCTCACACAACTTCAAACAATGTCCAGAATTATTAAAATTAAAATCCACTAAATAAGCATCCCTACCCAATGAAAAGCCCAGCTAATTCAATCAACCCCTCCCCCTCAATCTTCAGCAACCAACACTACTTCTACCAGTGACACTGGTCAAATCTACCATAATTCATATGGCATCGCCCTTGGTTCCCATTCTCCTAAATTAACAGGCCAATCCGTCGATCTAGCCGCCATCCAAATACTTACAAACTTACTGTCAGAGCTCTCAGCCAGCACTGCAGGCATCAGAGACGCTCTCATCTCTACACTTACTACTCTTATCCTTTTCCTTTCATCTAATAATGTCTGACACCAGAATTACGTTTTGAATTTCACAAGGAATTGGAATTGCCTTGAACTAGGCCTAGGGAAAAGGTCGACATCGTAATTTTGAACGAGACCCATCTGTCTTCAAAACGTGAATTTAAACTACCGAACTTCTTCACCTACTAAACCAACAGACCACTTGGAAACGGACGTCTATCAGTGGAAGGAACAGCAGGTATAATAGCAAGTGATCTAAACGCATAACATCAAATGTGAAACAGTAGGTCCTGCATTACAGCAAGGAGAATCTTATTTGGATACATTGATTCAAGACCGGACTCTAAAGTCGCAGCTCAATCATTGCCAACGAGATTCCTTACAAACCCAAATCATAGCCCTGACGTCCTCGACATCATCGTCATAAAAGTCATCGTGGTCTTGGGTATTATCTTGAAGATCTACCAAGTTAGCGGTCATCTGATCACTCTCCTGTCCTTCTTGATATCCACCACCGCTCTGCTAGTGTATCTCCACCAAAACCACTCTATGTGATTGAATGGCGAAAATATGAAAACGATACAAGTTCCAAGCTCTTCTTTCTCCCTGCACTGTCTACAGATGACCAAATTAACTCAGTTATCCACCTCGTCACTGATTTCCTCTCTGATAAGACTAATTCTGTCTCGCATAAACCGACAGACAAGAAATCAGATATTCCACCGGCAATCTAATCCCAAATTACTGTAAAACGAAAACTAAGGTCCATTTGGTAGATGGTGGGAAACCCAGATATCAAAACCTTACTCAACCGCAAAACTCGGTAGGTCGGCGACTTCCTCTATTCCAACCACGAAGAAGAATGGCTTAAAATACCTATAAGTGGTCGATTCATCATATATACCAATTCCCATAGCAGAATTCGAGGCTTTATTACATTTTACTCTTCACGGTTATCTCATTTAAGATCATATGTATCATTATGTATGCGTCGTACACCATACACACATTACACACACGGGGGTAATAATAATTTTTCTAAATAAATTCGTACTTCATTAATACTTAATTTTTTTCTTCATAACGCAACTAATCATAGTATTGGTAGCTTAACATAACCTAAGCTTTCCAGATGTATAAAAATGTTATGTTCGTTCTTGATTATTTATTATTATCCGGTATTTATACGTCATTATAATATACTTTTTCGTGATACTCGTCAATAACACTGTTTATACACGTATAATATAACTTAGTGACTATATATAACCTAACCTTTAGATACAATCGTATAAATTATTATGCCCATTATTCATATGTAGGTAGGTATAAGTATCAAGTTGTTGTTGAATACCAAAATATTAAACTATAGAATTATATGAAGGCGGCAAAAATCGAATGACGGGATACAGTATAGGTACCTACCTACTTACCTACGAAAAAACTACAATAATATGTGTGTAATGAAAACTATAACAGAATAACCACGGTGTCGTGCATTTTTGTAAGTAATTCGAATATAAGTTATGACACGTAAATAAAATATAAATTTATATTACACACGCTACACTATTGTATTATATCTAAAGCGTTTTAAAATGTATAAACATTTATTAATATGTTATATGTTTTATATTATGTTGCAAATTATAATTAAAATTTAAAAAAATACTATTTTTTAATTCAATTTTCTATTGACTAGTGTATAGACAGTGTCCAATACGTCTATAGCCATTAGCATTTAGCCATCTATCACATCATATGCAATGTATTATGTATTTATGTACATTTACACGACATTACATGATTACGTTTAGGTTATAAGCACACGCACATTACACACTATTTTATATTACCTAATAATTTCAAATAAAAACTGGAATATCAAGCAAAACGTATTATAATATAACATAATAACGGCTATTTGGACAAAACATAATTTAGTGTACGCATGTAATAGTTCAAGAATTAAATAATAGATTATGATTGGATATTAATTATTTATGCATTCGTGTTATGTCAACTGTTTTCGTGATCACATGTAACCAGAGCCACTCTTGTACCAATTTACCATGGTACAAAGCTCATAACAAAAAATTATAAACAAATACATTAAAAATCAATACAAACATTTTTTTAATTTATTATTTTTTAACTAAATTAGGAACAGGTATATTAATATGATACTCGTGTGTTGTACACAATATTTATGTACAAAAATATTGTGTGTCGTACACAATATTTATGTACAAAAATATATATAACTAAAACAAATTATTTTAAATTAACGACAGATGGTTTTTTAATACTTTAAAACGCTGTAAACATAAGTGTATTAAATGTTATGATAAACGCTGTCGTATTATAATAGCTGTAATGCTGTATTATAATTAGTAATTACATAAAAATGTATATTTAAGTATTTGAAAGCTAATGTGCAGCAGACGTTTAGCATATTATATTGTGATGTTTGAGAATATGAAAATTGTATAATAATATACATTGTAGATAATATTAACGACCATCTAGCTAATTAAGAAAAAAAAATAATTTTTGACGAAATTTATAAACCTACATATATGCACGTAAATAACAAATAGGTAGTGACTAGTAAAATATAACAATAATAATGATTATCGAAATGAAAACGATGATATTTCTGCAAACAAATATTGTTAGATATGATATGTTTATGACCTTAGAAACTAAAAAATGCATACTAATATAAATTATGTCCAAAATATATCGAAGTACGCCCTTGAAGCAATTAAATATGAAATTTAAAAATACGTACATAGGTACATCACAAATTGTATTATTCATACTTCATTCAAAATATATTTTATAAAATAATAAACGATTCATATTTTCACGTTTGCGTGAGTTGGGATACCAAACAACATCAACAATACACTGTGATGAACAAAATAATTAAATTGAGAAGGACTATTAAAATATATACTTATTATTATTTTAAAAATATTATTATTAATATTTATATACAATTCTAAATAATTCATCGCCAAGTAAATAAATTATTGAAACAAAATAAGTTGTGATATCACTAATTTTTATCGTTATTAAATATTGAGTATTTACGCAATAATCTATAAGAACTTTAATATTGTTGGTAACATTTTCAACGCTGATGCGACGACGACGACTACGTAATTCTGTAGCGTAATTATACTAACCGTAATTCTGAATTTAATATAAATTTCTATTAAAAAGTTCGCAATTTTTCTTTTATAACTTAATTTCTAAACTGTACGATTTTGATGATTTTTACAAATGCAAGTTCTGCATAATATTTCTGATCTTTTGGAGTTTACTAGGGGTTAATTGATGCATTAGAAAATTAGTTATGTCTTATAACAAATTTATCTGTATTTTACACAGTTTAAATAGGCATACATCACACACCGTGGTGCAATTATTTTTTTTTTTTTACTTAGCTCGGGCCCCGACCGTGTCGCTGGATATCAATAATAATAGTGGTCTTAAGAAAAATTAACGCTCTATTTTGTATTAAGCAAAACTCATATTATACTTTATTGTTATTATTTGTATTTAAATATTCAATGTCTAATTTAAGAACCTCTCACCTTCAGCACAAGTTTTTGCTTATATGGGGTGAGCAAACTTACTACTGTATTTATATAATTGAAAATGTGTTGGGAATCGTTTGCAAATAAAATAAATTTGTTATTATATTAATATTGTTAACGCGCTCGAAATTCTAATGCTGCGGGCCGACGAGAACGATAAACATACTAGCTGGCTAGTAACACACGTCGTCGTCTAGGAGATTTTCTCGGAGATCGGTCTATGTGTTGAAAGATTCGTATTTAGCTCATTTCCAACTATCGAACGAATCATAACGTACACGCACAAATCTTCTTCGTTAAAAAATCAAATTATGGCTACAGACAACTATGCAATCGACCGCGCCGCGGTAAACATTACATTAATGGAAATGATAGAAGACATATTGGACAACAGGATGGAAGGAGCTGACAAAACCGAAGAAACCCTCGTTCGCCTAGTCGCGCCTCTTCTATCTGCCATTGACACGGTCACCACTAGTGGTGACGTTCAGACCCCGGAGTCGGAGTTCGAAGGCTCGACTCTTGGAGGCGCAGAAAGAGAGGCGTCGGCAGAAGACGTCGAGGAGACCGTCTCCTCGCACGGTTATGGAGTGCCGAGCGGCGACGCGCTATCGTCTGCTGCAGAGTCGGAGCTCGTTCCGATCCCAGCGATAGCACCGCTCGGCCACGACGGCGCTGTACGAGAAGGCGGAGATTCCCAAGTTTTGGAGGCAGACGACAATTCCATTTTGCGTCCAGAAGTATTGGATGAAAGAATCGAGCCCGCCAGGGGAGAAGCGGTGTTAAATGTTTTTGGTGAGCTGGTCGGTTGGCTAGACCCGGCGGCAGAAGCACCCGCAATCTGCGTTCCACCTCCAAATAGGTGGAAGGGCGTAAGACGCTTTTTTCGCGGACTGTGTTGCTTCTGCCGGTGAGGAGACGTCCGCAGCTCGCCCCCCTGGGCGAAGACGACGGACAGGAAGACGGCGACGGAATGGCGGGGAGGATGCGGGAAAGAGCACGGACGGTGCGCGGCGGTAAGTCACCCGCGCACGTTCTCCGACCTGCACACGCGGCGCGACGGGTTCGCTGGCGTGGCGAGCTCGGTCGTCGATGACGCGCGAGACCCTCTGGGGGCCTATTCTTGAAAGTAGTAGAACGATAGTCGTATACGAATATTTGTACTTTTTCTACTACTTTGACAAAACCGTATTCTTGAACGCCGGTCGTATACGAACGGATTCTATTCTACTACCGGATTCTACTACGAACGGGTCGTGTGGTGTATCGTAGTAGAATCCTATTATTCGTATACGAATAATCATTTACGCTGTAATGGCGCCCGATTTAATTACGCATTTATATGAACCTAGTACCTAAACTAATACACTTTTTAATTATATTATTATTTATACCAATATTAATGTATTATATATTATATTTCACACATTTTTTTCTAATACCTATGATCATTATAAAGTTAAACAACATTATGTACCTACCTATGATCAATATAAAGTTAAGCAACATTATGTACCTATGTAAAATATACATATATTATGTGAAAGTATAGAGTATAAGTGGAGTAATAGATAAACATTTTACGAGGTACTTGTACCACTCCCACTCTAAATTTGATTTTTATGTAAGTATTAAAATACTCCAAGAGATATTCCTGCTTCAGAATATAATATTAATATATATTTTTTTACTAAAATCAAGACTCGGCTTTGTCATTGGCTGACATTATATTTGAATGTGTTACGTTCAAGTAAATAAAAAATTACGATAAAAAATAGTAAAAAATATAATTTTTTAAAAAAGATTATTTTGTAACAACATATAGGTACAAGCTATAGAATAATATTTTCAAAAACGTTAAAAGTTAATAGTTTTTGATATAGCGAGTAGTTCATGATAAAATGATCATCCTGTATAATAAAATAACTATAATTTATTATGGTGCATTCCAATATTAAGTATCTACTACTTATTATGACCAAATAATAGGTAGGTATTTACCTATATAATTATATATATAATGTATTAATATGTATCCCTTAATATTTAATAATAAAGTTTATTAAAATATAATATTAATCACCTTTTATTTATTATTATAATTATTTATATACAATATGCATCAAACATATTACGATATTAATTTATTTCTAACTTAATTATGTTTTGAAAGTTAAGATAATATATATTAAAAACTAGTTGATTATATCTATATGCACTGCATATCATATTATGTTATGACTTAAGGATTATTTAATTAATAACAAAAATATTTCGAGAAGTACCTACTAAAACAGAAATGCTTAATTAATTGTCTACTTTTGTCGACTTAATGTTATTTTTTTTTTAAATATTTTAAATGTTAAGTGATTAATTTAAATTAATACTAGAGATATTTTCTTAAACATGTACCTACAGTGATATTTGATTATGGGGTAAATATTTTTATTTTAGATATTTTCTTAATATCTTATGTTAGAATTTCTGTTTGTTTCATCAATATTTATAATATAATACAAACTTTATAATACATACTAATGTAATCATATATACTATAATCATAAATGACAACTAACATAATTACTATTCGCCATTCATGCCATTCTTTGGCCGGTCCGGGGATGCTGTTTAACTTAGTTTGGCATTCCACCCACTTTTTTTGCCATTGCCGTTGTAAAATTTATGGAAAACTTGCCTTTTCTTAGATCGGGGTGGTTTTCCATAAATTCCACCAAAGCTTCTTTTTGTGACGGTGTCATCGACTTTCTCGCCATCGTACAAAAAAAAAAAAAAAAACAGAAGTAAAACAAAAAGACACAGGGATCGAGAACGGAAAGGTCGCTATAAAAAAAAAGAGTGTAATATTGAAATATTATTTTGTATTTTGAATTTTTACTAATTGCGCGTGCTCATATAAATTTCGACCAATGAACGGACGGCATTGCGACGTTGCCGTTCCGCACCATTCGAATAATATTCGTGCACGGCCAGTTCTATTACCAACTATTCTATTGGCGTTCAAGAATACGGTTTTGAGTTGGTAGTAGAATATCTACCAGGGGGCCTATTCTTGAAAGTAGTAGAACGATAGTCGTATACGAATATTTGTACTTTTTCTACTACTTTGACAAAACCGTATTCTTGAACGCCGGTCGTATACGAACGGATTCTATTCTACTACCGGATTCTACTACGAACGGGTCGTGTGGTGTATCGTAGTAGAATCCTATTATTCGTATACGAATAATCATTTACGCTGTAATGGCGCCCGATTTAATTACGCATTTATATGAACCTAGTACCTAAACTAATACACTTTTTAATTATATTATTATTTATACCAATATTAATGTATTATATATTATATTTCACACATTTTCAGGGGTTAAAGTGGGGGGGGACGCAAGGGGACTCAGTCCCCCTACCTCTAATGGTGGTTAAAAAGCGTCCCCTTTAAAAAATCATTCTTAAAGTACGTCGGAACGCTCCAATTATAACCAATTATATCAATATTCAATATAATTCAGAATTCCGTTGAGATTAAAACCGTGATTACTACGGACTATGATATACAGGACTGGACACTACAAGGTTGGAGGGTGTGATTGGTTGACCGCGAAATGTAGTATTATTCATAAAATAAATTAAAAATTTGACCATTATTCATGATTCAATGTGGGATGAGTATGTTACACAATCATTGTTTATCTAGACACGCGGTAGCGTGTCAAGCCAAGTTCTAGCTAACAGAACTGGCGAGCAGCACCGTGTGTAATATTACACGAACCATTTGGAGCTACTTTTGACCCCCTCATAACTCAAAAACTATTCCACATAAACATGGCAAATTTGGCTCATATATTGAGACTAACGAGATACATATGTGCTCTAAATTTCATAAACACACTTCAAACCGTTATTTAGATATTAACGTCCGAAAATCGTCATTTTTATCACTGACTTACCTATAGATCAAAATTCTAACCCAATTCCAGATGACCTAGAAAGTTCAAATTTGGCATACAGATAGGTAGTTAGGTAAATACAAAGGGAAAAATCAGAAACTTGAAAATTTTTAATTTAAAATTTTTAATTTTTAATTTTTAATTTTTTAATTTTTAATTTTTTAATCAATTGATTTTATTATAATTTTGCAATTATTTTATCTATTATGTTTAATTTTTCAATTTATTAATGAATTGCCTCTAATTTAATGTAATGTAATGTAATGTTGACTTAAATAACCTTTCCCGTATCGCCGCTCCAAAAATACGACTAGCCGAATATGTGTCGATATTGTCGACCCGCGCGCAGCGACATACTTTTTTTTCTATCTATGTATGTAATTAATATTATTTTTTTTAAATATTACAATTAAAATAATTAAATAATTATTCTTACAAATTATGAATTATCCACCCAACAGTAGAAACTACAGTCAATAAAATTATGATAATTAAAAATATACTCAAAAAGAGTTAAAATAATTGTATATTAATTTTACATATATTTTATACTCTGTATACAGGTTGATTTTTTTATCGAAGAACACTCATTATTTCAAAAAGTATTAATGTTTAAGAAAATATTTTTTTACATAGTTTCAAGTTGTTAAAAAACAATATTTTTATTAAAAAATTATATTTTTAAATATTTTTTATCCTTTTAATTTTTTAAGTTTTTTACTTTTTTGAATGACAACATCTAATTTTAATTTGATATTCAAAAACAGAATATTTTTCTGATTATTTTAATACATAAAAATTGAATTTAGGGCAAGTAGTTTATGAGTTATAAGTATTTAAAGTTTAGATGAGCGGAGTAGAGGACAAACATTTCGCGGGGTAACCCCGTACCACTCTACTCCGCTCATCTAAACTTTAAATACTTATAACTCATAAACTAATTGCCCTAAATTCAATTTTTATGTATCGAAATACTCAGAAAAATATTCTGTTTTTGAATATCAAATTAAAATTAGATGTTGTCATTCAAAAAAGTAAAAAACTTAAAAAATTAAAAGGATAAAAAATATTTAAAAATATAATTTTTTAATAAAAATATTGTTTTTTAACAACTTGAAACTATGTAAAAAAATATTTTCTTAAACATTAATACTTTTTGAAATAATGAGTGTTCTTCGATAAAAAAATCACCCTGTATACAACGGAAAATATTTTATAATAAATATTATTATTAATATTAGTAACTGAATTATATTATATAGTAATAAACTTTATTTATAGAATACGTCATGGCTAGGTTAGGTTAGGTTATAATAATTTACATACAAAAAGTAATGATATCCCACCAAAAACATATATGTAAAATGAGAGCCAAGTTCAATACTATAATATATGCCTTGGTTGTTGACTTCAACGACAAAAGAAGTGAGATCTAAATGGCTGCCAAGTGCCAAGTTAGGATAATATATTGAAGCCTAAGGTCTGACTTGGCACACTAATATCACACTCAGGCCCTGATTTAATAAAATTTGGGCCAAGTGCATAATTTTTTTGGGGGCCCCCTACCCCCTACCCCCACCGGCCACCACCACAAGTCAAAAAAATGTTCTAGAAAAAATCTATACAGAGAGTAGGAGGAAATATTGATAATAAAACAAAATATTTATATGTTAAGTATTAAATAAATATCTCAAAATTCATAAAATATTTGTACATTATTTCATATACTATAAATACAATTTAGTTACTTGGTCTGGTAAATTAAGGACATTGAAAACATAATACTAATTAAATAACATAATTAATTATCAATCTTCCATAAAATTATAAAAATGGTAAATGACTTGTTAATTTAACAATTTATTTTATACAATTAAAATGAAATGAAAAATAAATCATTTCTATATTTTCTATATTTATATTTTTATTTAGCTATAACATTTTATCACAAAAAAAGTTTAAAAAGATTTCTTTCTTGCTTTTTTCTCTGCAAAAGTTTCGATAACTGATTCAAATTTTTTTTTTTAAATATTAGTTTATTTATAACATTTGTTTTGCGATATTCATTTCCGCGGATAACTGAATGGCTGCATACTACTTGCATCCCCAAAAAAGGTATATTTTTTAGGTAGTAAATTCAACAGGTAACTTGCGTCCCGTTTTGTGGACGCAACTCGACTATATTATTCTTCCTACCTGCTATAAAAGTCGTAACCGAGTTGCGTCCAAGATAAATAACATAATAATATTTTAGATAAGATAATATTATAGCGTATTAGTGTAAGTGTGATAAAATTGAATACACACCATGGCGATGTCCGGTTGTCACCAAACAATTTCCGAGCCATAATATTTATAACACTGAATGCTTTGAAAAACCAACACCTGATATCTGATTTGATAAATATATTATGAATAACGATTGATCAGTATAACACAGAGTATTTCGCACGGTGTTATACTTTTCTCAGTACATGTTATAGTGTTCGTTAAGTGTTCGATTAAAAATGGAAAAAATGATTAGCTCCAAATTGTGTGCGACAAAAGAATTTTTTATAATTCATAACTATAAGTTCAGTTACCATAAATTACTTAAAAATGAAGTACAACGGTGGAAGTGCACAAATAAAAATTGTAAAAGTTTTTTAAAGCTCGATGATCTACAAAATATAATTTCTGAACCAACATCTCATAATCACGATTCAAATGAACCAGCACACCTTAAACGACAACAATTAAGCAACGGACTAAAACGAAAAGCTATTACAGATATATCAATAAAACCATCAAAACTTATTTGTACTGAGCTTAGTGGCGGATGCATTACTTCTACAGCCTCAGATATTAACTTAGTACGTAAAAATATCTACAATGCTCGGAGAACTATTTTGCCAAGAATTCCGACAAATTCTGAAGAGGTACACAAGTTTAAGTTAATTCTTTTTATTTTGTTTTTAATTTTGACGATTTTATTAATATAAATTAATGACTATTATTTTATATTTTTTAATTATGCATAATTTTTTAATATGTTTATTTACATCATTTTGTATAATTTTATCTATTTAAACGTGATGTGATAATGTGATAATAGAATCATAATATGTATATGTAATCAATATAATATTCTGATTTATAATAGTCTGTAATATTTAATTTATGCTATTAAAAACTGGGACGCAACTAGGTTGTGTAAAAAGATACTGTTGGACGCAAATAAGCTATGACCCTTTTTGAACCTTTTTTGATGGGACGCAACTCACCTACTGATAATAATCTCGGACGCAAGTAGTATGCACCGAACTGAATAACCTAAACCAATAGTTCTAAAAATGGTAATTGTGGGAGCGAAATGCGTCACCAACGACCGGTTAATCAGTAAATACTGGGCTGGAAGAAATCTATAAATAGTTATTATGTATCAAATATTTCCGATGTTCGAACAATGTTCTATTATTATTATTTTAATATGACGTATTGAGGTGAAGAATAACTTATACTAGTATAATAAGGTCTATGGGAATTATAATTTATTAAAAATAATTAATTTTAAAAAAAATTTTAATACAGAAAATTTTCTACAATTCACGGAGATCGGGGGCCCCCAAAAATTGGGGGCCAAGTGCAAGTGCTCCATCTGCACTTGCGTAAATCAGGGCCTGATCACACTAATAATTGGTAAAAAAAAAATTTCAAAAATTTAATTTGGGGGGGCTGGCGAAATGTACGTTACGAATTATATATTATAGCATTTGCAAGTTCTAAAGCTTTGAGTTCTTATTTTATTCTTCGGAAAATCATCTTCACTCTTCCATTACTGTTTTAGTAGGTACTTATAATAATAATTCGTATATGAAAAGTAGCCAAGTCACACCTTAGGCTTCAATATATTATCCTAACTTGGCACCCATTTAGATCTCACTTCTTTTGTCGTTGAAGTCAACAACCAAGGCATATATTATAGTATTGAACTTGGCTCTCATTTTACATATATGTTTTTGGTGGGATTATAAATTACATGTACCCACTATAACTATATGTATATTATGCATTAGACATTATACATAAAACGATATATGGAACGCTTAAAACTATATGGAGACGTTAGTCCCCCCTGGGATTTTTTTCCACTTTAAGCCCTGCACATTTTTTTCTAATACCTATGATCATTATAAAGTTAAACAACATTATGTACCTACCTATGATCAATATAAAGTTAAGCAACATTATGTACCTATGTAAAATATACATATATTATGTGAAAGTATAGAGTATAAGTGGAGTAATAGATAAACATTTTACGAGGTACTTGTACCACTCCCACTCTAAATTTGATTTTTATGTAAGTATTAAAATACTCCAAGAGATATTCCTGCTTCAGAATATAATATTAATATATATTTTTTTACTAAAATCAAGACTCGGCTTTGTCATTGGCTGACATTATATTTGAATGTGTTACGTTCAAGTAAATAAAAAATTACGATAAAAAATAGTAAAAAATATAATTTTTTAAAAAAGATTATTTTGTAACAACATATAGGTACAAGCTATAGAATAATATTTTCAAAAACGTTAAAAGTTAATAGTTTTTGATATAGCGAGTAGTTCATGATAAAATGATCATCCTGTATAATAAAATAACTATAATTTATTATGGTGCATTCCAATATTAAGTATCTACTACTTATTATGACCAAATAATAGGTAGGTATTTACCTATATAATTATATATATAATGTATTAATATGTATCCCTTAATATTTAATAATAAAGTTTATTAAAATATAATATTAATCACCTTTTATTTATTATTATAATTATTTATATACAATATGCATCAAACATATTACGATATTAATTTATTTCTAACTTAATTATGTTTTGAAAGTTAAGATAATATATATTAAAAACTAGTTGATTATATCTATATGCACTGCATATCATATTATGTTATGACTTAAGGATTATTTAATTAATAACAAAAATATTTCGAGAAGTACCTACTAAAACAGAAATGCTTAATTAATTGTCTACTTTTGTCGACTTAATGTTATTTTTTTTTTAAATATTTTAAATGTTAAGTGATTAATTTAAATTAATACTAGAGATATTTTCTTAAACATGTACCTACAGTGATATTTGATTATGGGGTAAATATTTTTATTTTAGATATTTTCTTAATATCTTATGTTAGAATTTCTGTTTGTTTCATCAATATTTATAATATAATACAAACTTTATAATACATACTAATGTAATCATATATACTATAATCATAAATGACAACTAACATAATTACTATTCGCCATTCATGCCATTCTTTGGCCGGTCCGGGGATGCTGTTTAACTTAGTTTGGCATTCCACCCACTTTTTTTGCCATTGCCGTTGTAAAATTTATGGAAAACTTGCCTTTTCTTAGATCGGGGTGGTTTTCCATAAATTCCACCAAAGCTTCTTTTTGTGACGGTGTCATCGACTTTCTCGCCATCGTACAAAAAAAAAAAAAAACAGAAGTAAAACAAAAAGAGACACAGGGATCGAGAACGGAAAGGTCGCTATAAAAAAAAAGAGTGTAATATTGAAATATTATTTTGTATTTTGAATTTTTACTAATTGCGCGTGCTCATATAAATTTCGACCAATGAACGGACGGCATTGCGACGTTGCCGTTCCGCACCATTCGAATAATATTCGTGCACGGCCAGTTCTATTACCAACTATTCTATTGGCGTTCAAGAATACGGTTTTGAGTTGGTAGTAGAATATCTACCAGTAGAATGGTTCGTATACGAATATCGTTCTACTACTTTCAAGAATAGGCCCCCAGTAGAATGGTTCGTATACGAATATCGTTCTACTACTTTCAAGAATAGGCCCCCTGGCGGCTCGGCGAGCGCCCGACCGCAGTCACGGTCACGTGAAGCGACGGCGACGGTGGACGGTGACGGCACGGCGGCTAGTATATAGAGGTACCGGGCAACGATTCCGCCCCGACGGTACACCGACTAAGTACGACGGCGATGGCGACTCGGTACGACGGCAGCGGCGGAGACCTCGGCACGGGGTGAGTGGTACGGAGATTTGCGTGCTAGGAACACGGGGACGACTCAGCGGCGACGGACTCGCAGAAATTTAACCATTTCAGGGTCTGGCGACGCGCGGCGGCCGAAGGGACGACGCCAGGGCGAAAATTACCGAGAATCGAGGATCACGCTGTGGTCCGCTGGCTCTCGCCTTTTCGCCCCGCGGTAATCCCACGTCGGCCGCTTAGCTCGTCCCCGCCGGTTCCGCAGCACAGAATCTCACTTCGCTCTCTCCGCGTCTTGGTCTTCGCCGTCCGTCGGCCGAGTCGTCGCGCCGTCGACCGTCGGTACGCGCACGACATCGCGCACTAGCCGCCGTCCGTCGCCGTCAACCGTGGTCGCTCACGTGGCCGCCTCGGTCTGGCCTCGCCGGCTGGGCAAGGTCGTCAATCGTCCGAGCAAACGCGTCAGCGACACTCGTCAACCCGCGGGACAGGTCGGAGAACGTGCAGAGGTGACCAGTGGCCAGCAACACTGCAATTCTGCACCAATCGCCATCTCGCATCCTCCCCCCCTTGTTTATTGTGTATATCCTGTCCGTCGTATTTTTTTTTTCATTATATTTAAGTTCTATCAAAATTCAAAACTTTTAAATTGTTCACACATTTAAATTTCGGTTTTTTTTCATCTTATTTGCGGCCCTTTTTGTTATAATAAACTAATTTTGTGAACAAAAAAAAATATTGTTTCTTTTTATTCATTTTGTTGAGTGTATAATCTCAATTTTTACAGATTTAACGACTAAAAAATCGTTAAAACATATATTTTAAATAAAAAAGCTCGTTGGTCGATTATACAGATTATAATGGTCGTGAGCCTGCAGTATAAACGATACACGGATATTAAAATATGTTCCAAGAAATATTCAAGCCATCAAGTACTAAAGGCGACGAATGACTGCCGAATAAATCATAAAATAACGCATTACACTGGCGGAAATGGCATGGACAATTAGGTATATAAACCATACAAGAATTGTAAATAATAATATGTAATGTGTAGAACGCGTGAACGTGAATATAGTCAAATATAGTTGGTACAAAATAATATTTAAAAAAATTCAAAATTGTATTTTACATAGGTAAAATAATAATATAATAGCTGCATGTCAAAAAATAATATTGTTTGAAAACATTTCGGTTTAGGTTTGAACCATAAAATCCCCATGTATACTTGCATTTACCGATACCATATTTTCTACATAATTATTGACTTGAATTGTAATATCCTAATCCGAACAAAACTTGATACCTATCTTTTGTACTTATAGGAAATCACTTTTTGACGGTATGTGAGTTTTGACAGTAATTATGTACAATAATATAATATTAACTATAGGCATAACAACACATTAGAATTTGCACTGAAATAGGTATACATCATTATACATACAACATAGTCAATTATTGGCAATTATAATGTTTTTTAAATTTATGTCACGCTTATACTGTATGTTGTAAATCCATAATAAAAATGTATATTTTTTTCTTTTTAATCTTAATTTTAGGGAAAATGACCTCCTGCAATGTATATAATTTTGATTAAAAATACCTATAGGCTATACCTAACATCAATATTTACTGAAAAAATGTGAAAAAAAGACCCAAAAAAATTGAGTTTATGGCTAAAAATTACTGAAAATGCAAAAATTTAATACAATTTAATACAGCCGCTTTTACGGCATTACACGAACGGATTTTTGATGTGATCTGAAATTCATGATAGTTACATGACTAAAAGAAAAATGTTTTATAAGTCATCAATATTTTAATCCTTGTTTATGATATGCATTATACAAACATCAACGATATGGAAAAGATTATCATTTATTATATAAATTATTAGGTAGGTATGTCTGCGATTGATATAATGCGCCAAATACAATATTATACATAGATATTAATAGTAATAATAATAATGGGATTACTCTAAAAAATGATCATAAAAAAATTATAATCTATTGTAGTGACAACCGCTATAATACGTGTCGCTTTGGAAGAATCTATAGCTATACAAGCAGTAGCCAGTATTGGCACAGTAGCTACTGAATTAAAATCTAATATTATAACTTATAAGCATGATGTGATTGCATTTTTCGGTATTATCCGTTTAGATACTGACACACTGTACATGAACTTCGTTTAAGTCATATACCTATTATATTATTGCGCTGATTCGCTATACAGGGTTTGTCGTGGACCGTGGTTGTATTTTCCGGATATTCTCGACATAATAATATTATCAATATAATATAAATAAAATACAATATAATAATTATAATGCATATTATAATATTATGCTGTTAATCGTACTAGTTGTCTCCGAAATAATTATACATTTTCTGGTTTAGATGTTATACTGACGCGTCAGTCTAAATACTGCTTATATATTAAGCTCCGTGCCACCATAATCCGCATATTAAGTAACTAGCTCACTGCCTCACTATATACCAATAGTTATTGCAACAATTTGACTATACCTATCGTTTATTATTTCATACATTTTTCTAAAATAATAATTGTATGGTCTTAGTTGTTCTGGCGCTATGCGCTTCATATTATACACTCTATACAGCGTCGTAGTTGTTTTTTGCCTGTTCAACCCGTATAATATTCATGCGTGAAAACTGTAAACGACTCACGTCACATAATAGTAATAATAATAACGATAATAATGATAATAATATGATAACGTCGTGAGTGGGGAGGGGAAACGCTACGTTAAAGGTGGCGTACATAATATTATTACGACGTTATAGCGTGTCGTATTGCGTTTTCAGACTTTTAAAAATACCTATATAGTATATACATCATTTCAGTTTGCCATATTATGTACCTATATATATATATAGTTGTTCGTGTATTGTGTATATACGTTGAGTGTTCACACACACACTCACTCACTAACTTTATATAATATACACTTCGCAGCAGATGTTGCACTCAGTGGGAGTAATTAGCTCAGATTACGACCCGATAAAAATACGTGTCCGGTCAATTACCGGCGCAGGTTCGTAATAAATTTTAGACTCGGCCGCGCACAATCATCATGCAAATTGAAAACGTTTTTTATAATTTTGTTTTTTTATACTTTTATGTTTTCGTTTCATTTTTTATTCTCTCTCTGTCGAATCCGAATTCGCGTCTAACCTAGGTACCTATATGTATATAAGTACGTTCTCCCGGGGCTGCGCTTATACTGATGCAGCAGTCCGCCTCTTTCGCTTTCCTGGAGGTTCGCACTGCCGTCGATCGTTTACACAGTAGCAGCAGGCCGCAGCAGTAACAATAATAATAGTATAACGACGTTACAGTAATAATAATTACAAGACATAAATATATAATAACACGCGGAAACGAGTGTCGCCGCCGGGCTAAACGTCGTCGGTACAAAACAAAATTATTCAAATATTATACATGCATATACGAAGTACGAACACATTCATTATTACTCACACTACACACACACACACACACACACACATTTATAAACAACGGACCCGCGCGTGTTCCAAATATTATAATAATATTAACTAATTTATATTTTGGTACCTATGTTTTTTAATTCTTCCCTTCATATAATATTATAGGTACTAGAATAATATAATATGTAGTTTTAGTAAATTATATTGGCCACGCGCTCTACGTCAACCCTACCGTCGACACGTTGTATCAAAAAGTCACTTCAGTTACAACGTAACAATGCTATTTGAATTTTTCGATTGCTTGTTAAAATTGTTATTGATATAGCAGTCTATATATTATAGCTTCATGGAACAATAATATGATAATTGATAATAGCAATTCCTTCGCTTACCAAAATATTTTGATTTCGTAAGTTTTAAAGTTTGGAACTGCATTGCAGTTGAGAATAAAATAATAAAACTCAATAGACAATACAGACGGGTGTTGACCAGTTGCCCCCCAAGGTTGTTATCGGGATCTTAAAAATATACCAGTTGCCCTCAACCAAATGTACCAGTTGCCCTTATATGTTAATATATACTATACACACGATTACAATATATAGCCCGTAAAATAAGGGAGGTAAATATACAAATAATAAATAAAACTATTTAAAACAGTATAAAATGTATATGCTTGGAATATACCTATACCTAATATTGTATTTTGTGATAAATAATAATTACTAACAAAATAATATGAATACAAATATACAATAGTCAATAAAATAATAAATATTATAATGATGTGAATTTTATAATTTTTCAACAAAAAAATTGTATAAAATGATAGAACAAATTCATAATAAATAATATAATTATAATGAAAAGCGGCATATTTAATGTGATAATTTATCAAAAAAAAAAAAAAAAATAGTAAATAAATTAGATTTAATATTATGTACTATGTTTTGTGATAATAATTACTATTTGTATATTTACCTCCCCTATTTTACGGACTATATATTTTAATCGTATATATATTTACTTATGAGAGCAACTGGTACATTTGGTTGGGGGCAAGTGGTACATTTGGTTGAAGGCAACTGGTACATTTTGCTCTAGGTAGTTTGGAGGGAATTGGTATAAAAAAGGTACTTTTGGGGGCAACTGGTACATGCCCATATAGACAACTATAATAGTATATTCTTAGGTATATAACAATTTACAATATATGTATAAGCACCGCTACGTTAGCTGTCTTTGGAAATATGTGTGGTTTTATAATTTCTGAAAAGTTTACGTGCTCTACTGCTATAGCTTATGATAATGTGGCACTTAATAAACTAGTTTGGCCATAGTGTTTAGACTTTTCAAATTTTGACTATGAAATATGAATTATGCCCTATGCGGTGGAAATTAAATAGTATTTACAATTATTAAACAATTCGTACAATAATATATGACTGGAAAAGTTTAGTGATTAGATTACCTAGGTACTAATCCACGATTAAACGGTGAATATGGCTTTATAAATTGTCTTCCCGTCATCTGTGAGCTGCAACAGGGCCGTTTCTGCAGATTCATAATATTATTATTATAAGACGTAAGTGTAAATAGCATAATATTATTATTAATATCGATTCGCGTGTGTGCAACCGAAAGACATTTGCACCTTGTTTACGAGCTTGGTTCGTAACAGCGTTGTTTTTCTTCATTGTTATCATACATATATCAATATCACTATAGTATGATCATTCCTATTATATTCTATAGGTATATTATATGATTATCTATATTATGATTCGGGATACGAATTTATACGTATTCGGTATACGTCACCGTTTCGACGATGGCCAACAGTTATATTAAACCGAATGTGCACCGCGGATCGGAGCAATCAAAGAAACATTACAATATGATATTATTATCAATATCTAGACACGCGGTAGCGTGTCAAGCCAAGTTCTAGCTAACAGAACTGGCGAGCAGCACCGTGTGTAATATTACACGAACCATTTGGAGCCACTTTTGACCCCCTCATAACTCAAAAACTATTCCACATAAACATGTCAAATTTGGCTCATATATTGAGACTAACGAGATACATATGTGCTCTAAATTTCATAAACACACTTCAAACCGTTATTTAGATATTAACGTCCGAAAATCGTCATTTTTATCACTGACTTACCTATAGATCAAAATTCTAACCCAGTTCCAGATGACCTAGAAAGTTCAAATTTGGCATACAGATAGGTAGTTAGGTAAATACAAAGGAAAAAATCAGAAACTTGAAAATTTTCAATTTAAAATTTTTTAATTTTTAATTTTTTAATCAATTGATTTTATTATAATTTTGCAATTATTTTATCTATTATGTTTAATTTTTCAATTTATTAATGAATTGCCTCTAATTTAATGTAATGTAATGTAATGTTGACTTAAATAACCTTTCCCGTATCGCCGCTCCAAAAATACGACTAGCCGAATATGTGTCGATATTGTCGACCCGCGCGCAGCGACATACTTTTTTTTCTATCTATGTATGTAATTAATATTTTTTTTTTAAATATTACGATTAAAATAATTAAATAATTATTCTTACAAATTATGAATTATCCACCCAACAGTAGAAACTACAGTCAATAAAATTATGATAATTAAAAATATACTCAAAAAGAGTTAAAATAATTGTATATTAATTTTACATATATTTTATACTCTGTATATACAACGGAAAATATTTTATAATAAATATTATTATTAATATTAGTAACTGAATTATATTATATAGTAATAAACTTTATTTATAGAATACGTCATGGCTAGGTTAGGTTATAATAATTTACATACAAAAAGTAATGATATCCCACCAAAAACATATATGTAAAATGAGAGCCAAGTTCAATACTATAATATATGCCTTGGTTGTTGACTTCAACGACAAAAGAAGTGAGATCTAAATGGGTGCCAAGTTAGGATAATATATTGAAGCCTAAGGTCTGACTTGGCTACGAATTATATATTATAGCATTTGCAAGTTCTAAAGCTTTGAGTTCTTATTTTATTCTTCGGAAAATCATCTTCACTCTTCCATTACTGTTTTAGTAGGTACTTATAATAATAATTCGTATATGAAAAGTAGCCAAAACACACCTTAGGCTTCAATATATTATCCTAACTTGGCACCCATTTAGATCTCACTTCTTTTGTCGTTGAAGTCAACAACCAAGGCATATATTATAGTATTGAACTTGGCTCTCATTTTACATATATGTTTTTGGTGGGATTATATTATACTTGGTATATCATAATATTATAGGCGTACATAGTATACGTAGGTATAATATATTGTATAATGGTTACGTTGGGTACCTGTTTATTGTAGTGTGTTATAGTGAACAAGTCGTACTTACAACTACGCGTAACCAGTCCGTACTCGACTGTGGCTGAATAATAATAATAATAATAATAATAATAACAACACGATGCTTCTACATAATATTATATAATAATATATTAATACAACAAAACCACGGCAGAAGGAGCAGGAGGTACCTGCTATATATATATACACATATTGTGCCTACCACTATGTTATAATACAGCATGTATGTCTACTATTCTTGTGCAGGATCTAGTATGATTAACTTTCGAAGAAGTCTGCTTTATTTTAACCCGCGGCGCACGCCATTTTTTTTTTGTTTGTCTATGAGCTCTTCCATTTCACGTAATTAATACTTATATAGTTATAATATCCATCCAATAATATACGCACGCTATACCTACACGTGGTTATTATAATATAATATTATTATGTATTGTGTGTATGATATAGGTAGGCGGCATAGTATTACGTACTGTACATCGCACTCATTACGACGATCGCTTCCAGTGAAAAAACAATACAGAACGGGTGCCTGCAAGGAAAAACAATATAAATTTTCTTTTGTTCCTACATCGACCATATACATATACCTAATATTATATTATATTGCAATTTGATATAGGTATGTTGTATACATGTATATATATATAACATTGTATATAATAGGCGCACGAGTATACCCTTTTGCTCTGTGTATTATTATATTTAGGCATATATAGCCATACAGGAATAGTTAATTTTTTTCCTGCACGTGTCTATATATATTATAGCATAATATTATACCTATGTCCCATACCTATGGGTACCCATTAATTATAAAATTGTAATTTTTTTGTTCTCTTACATTATTATGATAAAAGAAAGAAAAACGACATCATGATATCGAACGTGGACGTTTGTATAAAATTATCGGATTTCCGTCACTCGTCGATCGCATATTGTTATAATATATCGGCTGCAGTAGTAGGTACGCACGTGCGCGCGTGACAGTTGGTTGATTGTTCCACGACTCGTTGTTATTTCTTAGGTAATATTGTCTTAAGTCTCATTATACGCATAATAATGGTATAATATAGTATTATAATAGGAATTGTGGTGGTCAAGACAATTATTTCATGCAGCTCGCTTATTTCATACACGCAATTTATTTAACCCACATGGGAGGAACACAATATTTGTGATATTATTAAAAAGTAAAAACATTAATTATTATTATATAAGTAGCTATGTAAAAATAGTATATTATATTACTGCGCTGTAGTAGTGCTGTTATTGTAGAATTCTAATTAAAATTACTATACCTATCAGTCTTCAGTTTTTAAACGTATATTATAATATATATAGGGAAATAGCAGATGATTCCTAATATGCCACACTGCCACAGTGTTGTCGTTAGAACTTTATATTAAAGTTATTATATTTTTAGGTAGATACACATGGCCACCCCTTGGGGGTGCTGGAGGGAGGAAAGGTGCAAGATTAAGCCCTGGAAAAATAATATGAACTTATAATTTAATAAATACAGCAATCGATATTATATACCAATTGCCAAAACAGCATGAATTGTTTTTCTTAATCACTATACCTATTAGAATATGAAATTAAAATATTTTAAATAACATTAGATACCTAAACCTTTATTTTGTTTACATTTGAGAACATTTTTATTTTGCCACCCTCTCTCTTGTAATTTATTTTACCTACGGGCACATAATATGGTATAACATAAATTTTTTATGTGTTATCATAAGCGAAAATCCAGGGGGCCAACATTATTAACATCAATGTGAGTGGGGGGGGGGGCTTCGATCCTACAAAACTAAAAAAGGAGGGGGCTTGACGGACCTTTGGGGGGGCTAAACCCCTTCAAGCCCCCCTTGATAAAAACAATTTTATATAAACACACACTGCGATTATTTACCTTCCCCAATACGATATTATAATAATATATAATTATAGGAAAGTACCTGCAGTATACTTTTATGCGGCTATATCAATGAAGTACATAATATGTATTATAGGTATATGGACCATGGCCATTGGACATTAATAGTATTATAGGACTATTACAAGTACCTATAAAAGATCTGATTAGTATCTACTACATTTTTAGGATATATAGCTATGAACTTTTACTATTGTCAGCTATTACCTAAATATACATATAATTTGGACTATAAGTAGTTATATTATATAATATAATAATATATGTGTATACCTACCTATGTACAATATAATATATTATGAAATGTATAAAGTATAATATTATATATCTATTATACGAGACGTTTTATAAATTTTTGATTATAAACGAATGTAATAATTTCGTGAGAATAAAATGTTTTTGTTAAAAATTCGAGTTAATTATAATCTAGTAATATCCGTGATAAAATGTTTATTTTACATTTTAAATACCGACAATATTTTACATTTATTTTTAATGACTTCGCAAAACGTACCTACGTATTATCACGTTTATACGTAGGTATATGGAAATTACTTGTATTTTGTATTTTTTTTTTTTGTAATATAATTTGAAACTTAATTTGACTTCGACATTAAAAATTGTTTGATGTAATATTTACGCGTAAATACTTATATATTGTTTAAATTTTAATAAAGTCGTTACCATTCATTATATAAATTACAATAAAGATTCTTTTTTTTATAATATGTAGGTACTTTATAGTATGAGAGAAATTAGTTTTAAATTGTATTTATAGTAGATGTGTTATAATTCCTGTTGGTTACAAATAAACTATTATTATTATCGGTAAAATTGTATTCCTAAAATTCCTATATAGATAATAACTCAATTTTTAATGAAAAAAGTTTATCATACATTTATTTAAAAAATGTGGGAAAGTATATAATTATAATCGCACAGGCATACAGTAGGTATCGAGGGTACCTATAGTCACAGAGTAATATAGTCACTATATAAAGCATATTATTTTTGATTTGTCGAATCCAAGCTATGTTCATATAATTATTTGGATCAATATTTATGTTATAAGTTTTATATATAAGTTTACAACAAAAGCAAAAAATCTGAAAATTCTGATGCCAAACAGAAAACGATAACCTTCCGGTGCAGTGATGACTATTCCTTTTACTTCTATGTATACTTTTCAACTTTGAACATAAGTAGGTAGGTATAGTTATTAAAATGTATATTGTTTATTTTTTATTTTAATGCAGTAGGTAGGTAATCGTAATTTTTTCGGAATTCATGGTATTATATTTTTTGATTTCAAATAAATAAATATATAAAGTCAGCTGTCATATCTACAAAACGTGAAAGTAAAAAGTACACGGACATGACCATAATATACCTAAATTATAGACGATTATTAATAACTCTTAGATTATTAAAGTAGAATATTTTACCACAGGATATTATTATTTATTAGGTTGGTATTATAGTGGGTACAATATTATTTTGTAAGCCCATTACAATGTCAATGTGGTTTGGTGTGGAAACGTTTCTAAAATATAATAGGGGTATAATATAATATAAAATATTATTAGTTATTACTGTCGGCGTTCACCAGTAAACATAATTATATTGTGATATTATATTTTCATAATGATAAGCGCATGATTTTATCTAAAGTTGGATTTTTGTGTCCACTTTTGCGGAACAAGATCGCGTGTTTGTGGACTACTGGGCAAATGAAACAAAATATAACCGGACGTGCGGACAGGTCTCGCCGTAAATGCGGTTGTGCGCCTCCTGTTTTGGTCGTTCTAACGACACGCAACGTTTTAAATATATAAAGCACCAAACTTCACCAAACGGTAGATCCGGTATTCAGTAATAGAACTCTAAATAATATATAGACTTCTATCGTAGTTAAGTTCATACATATAGGCTACTTAAGTATTAATTATTACTTGTTTTCATATAAAGTGTACATAGTAACATAATATCTGTATACCTACCTCAGTACCACCTTAGGCTAATAGATCTATTGTAAATTGTAACACCTAGTGATACGTTATAAAATATGTCAGAATTCAGAATATAAATTATATGGAAAAACTGTAATTTAAACAGTGGTATAATCAACATTTTAACAACCTTACATAATCGAATTAGAATATTTATAAAATAAAAGCCAATTCACAATAATTGGTTTTGAGTGCGAAATCGCGAGATTTGTTAATAGGTATATTAAAATAAATTACATTAAAAGAATTATTTATACCTACCTATGATATTATATTAATCTATTGTTGAAAAAAAATATAATGATATATTATAATCTAAACAAATTAATATATTTATCAATTATAATTGATAGATGTGCACGAATTTAGATCCTTAACCTCTAAGTTGTTTTGAGTACCAAAACATCTATAAACACTGGCGTCTGTCACACTGCTGCTAACTTGGTGTGCAATATTATGTTAATTTAATTTTTAAAACAATGTAGAGCCGCCTGGAAAATGGTCTTATTTCAATAAAATACTTTTAATATATTATCACGAGTCGTCACATAAAAGGACGTAAGTATAACGCGATATGATACTATATAATATTGAACAGCGTTTAATATATATAAAAAATTGTGTTGAATGTAAAAACCGTTGGATTTCTAATTTTTGTATACATATAGATCGAATGTGAAACTGTTGTCAGAATTTTTTTTTTTGATATTTTTTTTATGCGTTCGCTAAAAGAATCGTTAAGCTTTAGATTCGGCGGAGACGCTAATGTTGTATATCGCTTTTTTTTTTTATAACATTATGACCGCGAACTGTGGCCACAACTGTCTCATTATGTCCGCTAATTACCAGTCCGTCTAATTTTACCCGCTCTTTACGACGATTTCGTATATCCGGTCGTCAAAACCTGTCCAGCCCGACGTGTATGGTTCGTCGGTACTTGGTAATTTTTTTATTATTTAATATGTATACCTACATTTTATTTTTATGATTATCATTTCACAAGCAGTATAATAATAAGTATATATAAACGCATATTACAATAGTAGGTAATGATTATTGTTATATATAAACTAAAATCATAGTCGACGGACATAAAATATAAAGGTCGTATATACTACGCGAGTAGGTAAACCTGTGTACATAAATAATAATATATATATAATGGTTGCCTAATTACATGCCAAACTGTCATTTCAACGAGTACGACAGCATAATAATAATAATAATTGTCGTTCGCAAGATACGTTCATCCGCTTTTCAAAATGTTTACGAGACAATAATAATAATTTTATCGTTTCTAAAAAGAAATATTTATACGCTACATGTATAATGGCACCACAAATGCTGAACATATTTCATAACATATATATATACAGGCAAGTATACCTATTATCTTATATTATACTAATAATTGGCCGCACTGCAACATAATATTTTGAGCTCAGAGCCGTATCATTCTGAGTAGCTATAAATTATAATATATTATAATAATATAATAGTATAATATAAGTACAGATTTTATTTGTTTTAAATAAAATAAATAATTTTTTTGACAGTCTCCAGATTCCTCAGACTTTGCTGAGTGAGCTTTCTGCTCGAAAAATAAGATAATAAAATATATGAAATCTCTTGTTTGTTGTTTTTGACATTGACATTATGACGGTACCCCAACACTCGCTTTATTCGTGTTAATATAATATGAAATGACAAATGTCTATAAAAACGGTAAGACCGGCAATGTGCAATATAATATATAATAATAATATGTATTATCGGGACGTGTATATTATATTGATGTCAGATCATGTAGGTCTCTCAGATTAGACACATTAGACAGACTATAAGTCTATAGGTACATATAGACATATAGTATATAATTTTAAAATTATTATATAATATATACCTATATATTATATTTAATGTACATTGTGTACATATATATATTATATATACAAGTACAACTGTTGAACTGTAGTTATTTAATAGTTATGTGTGTGTGTGTAATGTGAAATGTGTATATTATATACAATATATAAGGATAACCGAAATACACAGTATTATGTGATATACTCGTAGAAATACATAGAACTACCGAATTTCAGTACATTCCTAGAAACGTTTTCGATTAATATGTCAAAATCCGTCGTGTGATATTTTAACTTTATAGCGTCTCCGACGAAACCGGAAAAATGGGTAAAAAGTTTTGGCTTGACATTCATTCCGACATTATAAGACGTTATAACGCGTATTCTCCTGGCAAAGAGTGTGTGTGGATGTGTTAATAAACTGCGCAGGCGCACGCTGCAGTCGAAGGATACAATATTATTAGGTATAACAGAGAAAAATATAGAATTTATGAAAAATTAATAATCATAATCATAATAATTCGTAACGTCCACGTTGTCAAATGAAAAGAAATCACCGTGGTATAGAAACAACGGTAACGTCAAAATAATTATGATTATATAGGTACGACTTATTGAATTAAATTTGTGTATTCCTGCACAAACGCGTGTTCCATATTATCGCATTGTGTTTCTGAATGGTATTTTTTTCTTCTTTTTTTTTTTTTTAACAAAACCATGAAGTTATTTTATACGACTACAGTCGAGTTAATTTACGTTTGAAGGCGCTTTATTTTCTTAATGTCCACGTAATATTTTGAAATCTCTGGATTGTTAAACATTGACGATGACTGTATATCTAACTGTCGAAAAGCAATTCATTTTAACCTTAATCACTGCAGACATTAACTCACAGACATTTTACTTCAATTTATATTACTTAGGGGGGAGGGCTATACTGTACAATTTGTACAGTTGGTTAAATATACCCTTTAATTGACGAAGTGTATACGGTAGCGCATGTCATAGACATTATTATTCTGATTAGCATTTAAGTCAAACACAATTATTATGCAGTATGTGTGTGGCCGTGGGGAGCCTAAGAAATAAGTCGTCGAGTTATAAGGTCTTTTAAGGCCTTAAATAGTATTCGATCGTATCAAAATTCTAAAACCATTTCTATATTATGGGCTAGGGACTTTAACAATTTAACACATAGTATATAGATAATAATACAATATAGTTAATATATTGTATTTTTATATAGGTGTACTACATTTATGATTATATTATTATTATGATATCTTTAAACAGTTTTTATAGTTTTTATCACATGTATAATCTCCTCCACTTAAAAAATAATAATTACGGTCGTATAAAATACCATGTAACAATATTACGTTGCTTTAAAATTGGTATTTTAAAGAAATAATTATTGAAGTACGAAACATTCTTTCAGTTGTATTTAAACGTAGGTACATTATAAAGTTTAATTCATACAGGATGAAGCCATTCATCTTGAGTGGGCTTGCTAAAAATAAAATAAATTGGGCCTATTGTATTTAAAAGAGTACCTATTTTACAGTTAACAGCTATTAAGCCTTAGCGATTAAAATAATTTAAAAAAATCAGTAATCATGTTAAGAATTAACTGCTAAACATATTTTGAATCCTAAAAACTACTACCTACAGTATATTCATTATTAACTCGAACAATTAAAATAGAATACATTATTCCGTTCAATGATTTTAAATAATTACGTTTTTCGCCGTTTATTTCCTTGTCGGTATATATTAACCTCTGACACAATATGATAATTATCCCGTACTTAATTAATTGTTTTAATTTTCAGTATTTAATTTATTTGTTATTCGGAGGTCGGTTAAAAAAAAATATACGTCCCCACGTAAACCTAACTATTTTAGTGTGTACGTTTTATAGACACTGGCACTATACATATACATGCGATTACCTACCTATACTGCATGCAACAGCCTACTAATTAAATCCAACATTTAATGACCACCGCTGAAATTTTCTCATAATAAAAACGTAATAGCAACAGCAACTGCCGCACAATATATATTATAATTGACCGTTCACTCCCCCGCCTATTGTTGTGTTAGACATAGATACTATTTTTACGACATGTGTTTCACAATAAATTTTCCATACATGCGCCTGTGTAATGTTATGTTTAATTTAATAATCTACTACGTGAGCAACTGACCGAGAAACTGTAAATTTCCAAGTTATGTCACATAAATTCAAAATGATACCTATGTATCTGTGTAGATCACTAAATATGTTATTTAAGTTTTAGTTGGACAGCAATTATTATTATAGTTATGCCGACAGGCCGCAAATCGAATATAATACTGCAGCTCTTTTAATTTGTAGCGCTCAGTGATGCTCATTGCTCACTTGAGTGGTTTTTCGTTTAAAATATAATATTACCATATCATACTATACCAACTAGTACTACCTAGTTAGTGGTACCCAGTTTCATTGTTTCAAGTGTAAGCTATTGATATCATTATATCAATAATGCACCGATTTCATTGATACAATTGATGAATGCTAGTTATTGCAGTTTTGTCTACACACCTGCCACGTAAGAATATATACTTCAGGCGTGTTTTCACCATATATTATACTGAAAGATAAATATCTAGCTAAGCGATACCAATTCTGAAACAGATTTGAATTTGTACTAAAGTAAACGCATGATATGGACTTTCCCACCTTTTTGGTTTATAAGTTTAACTTCTCCAAGTGTTTTAATTTCTACTTTTTTCTTATATTTTTTTTCCTAGGATTTAGAGGGATAAAACCATAAACGTCAATCACGAATAGACGCAACGGCAAATGAAAGTCTATTTTCAGAATCCTTATTGCTTTGTTAAATACAATTGGTAGGTACGTTGCATAAAAACACGTCAAAATAAATGTTGCGCTTGTGTTTAATTAGACAAAGATTTAAAATCACTGATTTTTCAGTTTAGTTATTACATACATGATATATAGACTTTAAGATGTCTAATAAGAAGTAGGTAGCTATACAAATTTCAAAAACATACAATTATTAACAAAATTGTTAACCTTATCATATCCATAATTTCCAATACAAAAAATACACTATACCCACCAACGTCCAACATACTTTAAACACTTTTACAAAACGTTTAATTTTTTCTAACTAGTTGAAACAATAATACTATTATATTAATCTTAGTGTGAAAATTATTTTGAACTATTATCAATTTAAGATCACTATACTGAAAATATAACAATCAAGGTCACTATGACATTATCCACCTGTCACTACTTCTATATCAGGTGTTATCTAAACTGACACCTGCGGCGTCCATTATTTTAATCCTTACTTGCTTTTGAATAAAAGTTGTTGTTCTTTAAAAGTATGATTTTCAAACTTATATATTTAAACTGTATTTAAACTTATTTATACCTAAAAAGAACATTAAGTACATTATTCTATATAATTATTGGAAAGCTTATAATTTTGCTAAATTAAAATTATTTTTTTCATGATATACCTACTTAGTATTTACCTTGATACTTGATAGTAGGTACTCATTTTTAAATATTAATTAATGAGTAAATTTAATACATTTGCTTAAACATATAATAATGGTTTTAAATTGCATTTTTTCTAAACTATAATAATATATATTATGTGAGACTGTGTAAGAGTATTAGGCAGTAGCCATCATATTATTGTGCAAATTAATAAATTGTACACACTTGACCTCGAGGAACCAATACAAAAATCATAACGAGAAATAAAAAAAAAACTTATAAATGGTAATCGGATGTATTATAATTTATAATTAAGTTTAATCATGACGATGCTCATTTCACACTCTAGTGATTTGAGTAGGTATGCATTTGTACTTAAGTGTAGGTATATAATTTGAGTAAATTCATAAAAATAAAAAATATAATTTATCATCTTAATTCAAAACTAAATATATTGTTAAACGTCGATTTTATATCATACAAAATATATTTCTGAGTATGGGTACATAAAAAAAATTGAATCTTCAATGAGTATAGTTAATAAGCTTTTTTTTCTTTTATTGAACAAAATTTTTATTTACAATCTGTATTTACAAATTACAATATATATTACAATATGTAAATGGGATGGTGATGATTAGCGGGAGGAGGGAAGTCACCCATTGGTGACACCCCACCAATGTTAATTAGTTATAGGTAAATACTTTAAGTTTAGTTGAGCTGAGTATATTTATAAAATGTTGTTAGGCACATCTGTGTCGTTCATTTCACTCCGCTCATCTAAACTTTAGATTTTTATACGACTCGTAACTCACAAGTTATACCTTATAAGTTATAACTTATGTCTTATAATATATAATTTATGATTATTTAATAACTTGTTCAAAGTTCTATTTTTATAAATAGAAATTTCCAAATCAAGAATATAATATATATATTATTCAATTTACACTAGCAATAATACCACTACTTTGATGGAAAACTTGTAAATAGTCAATTTCCTTTTTTCAGTTTTTTTAGATTAGAAATATTTTACGGAATTTAAACTAAATTTAAGAAAATTTTAAATACATATTTAAGTGTGTAACATGGAATTAATATAGTAACCAATTGACTTAAGCAGACACATAAATTTCTTTTTTTTAATATAAGACATAAGTACATAGGTACATCCCTCTATAGGTTGAAATGTATATATATTATTAGTTGACGAAAAAAATTCAAAATGATTTATTTCATCATTATTAAGTAAACTATGTGTATATCTACTAAAAAATAGCATTAGTAACATCAGTTTACCTTTACTCGTCTTTTGCTTATATTAACCATGTTATGCCGATCATATAATATAAAGATAATTACGTAATCATGGTAGATTATTAAATCTCTTTATAGTCTTTCAACACGAATATATAAAACTAAAAAATAATAATCAACAGATCTGCAGGTTGTACATATATCTATATATAATAATTATATAAATAAAGAGAAGGAGTTTGATCTTTGTATACTATTATCAATTTGATAATGTATAAATAAATCATTTTGTATCATTAAATGTTTGTTTACCGGTGTAGAGTACCTAAGTACCTTGTACCTATAGTTGTTTTCTCATTATTGAATATCCATTCACTGAATATATTTTCAGTGTCTATTTCCAATTATAATATTCATTTTCCATTGATATTCCCAAAAGATGGAAAGTAGGTATATAGGTGTCGAGTATCCCTCGTCATTGAATAAGTCATTGTGATGTACCAAGTAGCTGATAAATTTTAATTCAATTGTAAATCATTGCATACGAAAAATGATTCTGAGTGAAGATGGTTAGAATAGTCAGCAGTCTATATTAATATAGGTAGATACTTGGTAACCACCTATTGGCCTATACTGTATGAAATATTTATATTGACACTAAAGTTATTTATTTATTATATAATTTATAATACAGTAGGTTGAATTAATTTTTTCCAAAAATATTGCATTTTAAAATGTAATTGTGTGTATAAAATATACCTAATAATGTTGTTGTATGCGGACTGCCTTGAATCCAGATGATGGTTGTTTTCAAATAAATAGTTAAAGACAATTTTTCAACTTATATACAAAAAAAAAATGCTGAAGTTGAAATTCAAAGCATTTTTTAAACCATAAATTATCTCCAGACCAAAAAAAAAAACACACATCATTGCAAAATCAATGCAATCTATTTATCTATGTTCCTTTCAGAATCTAAAATATCTTAAATGATTTACAAGTTTGTATACGATACGTAAATTAAATTTTACTTAAAAACTTAAAATTGTTTTTATTCAAATGTATATGGTTTTAGAATTATGAACATTACAAGTATGACAAACTATGAAAAACATTAATATTATTTTAATTCGTGTATTAGAAATTATAGGGATTTTACACCTTTATAATTATTAATAGAAAACCTGAAACCTGTTTAGTAGATTTTACCTAAATATTATACTATACCTTAATTTTAATGTATTTTGAAACATTGTTTTTTTATTTTACTGAAATGGTAATAAATTACCATTTTATTGCAATAAAACTTATATCTATTGTAATAAAATAATGATTAAAATATTACAAAAGATTAATTTCATACCTACCTAATAACTTTTTTTTATTATAATTATTATGAGTGATCCTCGGAAGCTGTCTAATTAGCTTAGACGGTGCTATATTATATTTTATTTACAAAAAAATACTCTAAAAGTGTATATAAAATGTATAGGTTGTTTGATTTTTTCTTTGTCAGATCCCAATAAATAATGTAGATATTAGCTTGCTGCATTTAAAATTTAAATGTCTTTGAAACACCTATTGTAGGACATATTTTTCGTCTCATTTGTCCATTGATGTCCGTCGATGAAATACTGAAATGTGTGTAGTCTATTTTGATTCGTTTAGGGTTTAGTAGTTACCTATATTAGGTATTATTATTATTTCGCTGTCCCTCATTCCGTCTCGAGATGGCAATTTGAACTGTACTTCAGCAGTGGTTGAACCACGAAATAAATTTTTTTAATTTCTTCAAAATGTCTAATATTTTAATACATTCTATTATACACAGTACGTAATGTTTTTATTCTATGATACATATAGCTGCATTCATTACTTATATATAGGTAAATAGGTATAACAACTATACTCGATACTAAAAAACATATGGTGTTTATTTATAATTATAAATAATTTACCTTTCTGTTTCAAAATACAGGACGCAGAATTTGTTTGTCCAACAATTATTATAATTGTTAAACGTCTATTACTAGGCATCTTAGGTATTAAGGTAGGACAATTTACAGGCTAATTATTTAAATTATACGTGTACACAAACGTAAACACCAGCGATTTCGTTTCGTCGCGCAATGACCAATAACGATTGATTGAAAATTGACTCTGGATTATTTTGTTACAGTCCATTAGTTGATTATCATAAAATGTACTTTAGAGAAAACCGGGCAAAATTGAGTAACAAGCATACAGCATGTCCATTGGTTTGTCATGACGATCGCGGTGTGTATATAATATATATATATATGTAATACGCGCCCGTTTGTCCAACACCATTGTCTATTATAGATATAAAAACCCCCCGAGGTACATTAAACGCAGCAGTAGACCATTGCACTTGCTCGATATAACTATATAAGTATGGCTGGGTAATTTTATAATTTAACGAATGTTCTGTGACTTTCAGCATTGCTGTCGTAGTGTTTATGCAATAAGTAAATTATGTATACACTATACATTTTATACTATGAAATTGATTGTAAGGCGATCTCACTAATGGTCTGTTTTGCAGCTATTATACAAGTGTACAACTCTTGTCGATCAATCTGAAATTACAATGTAAATATGAAATAGGTAAAGGTTTTACAAGGACGCACAATGGGATGTAAAATCTAGAAACATAAATTAGAGTATGATTAAATTGATGGTGTAATTGGTGCATACGTATTAGTTCCGTAAATGTTTAGTAAGTACAAACAGAATAGACAGTTTAAGTATTCGTTTTATGAAGCATGGGGGTGCAAAAAATTTCAAGAATCTTAAAGTATATTTGAAAATCCCAAAAATCAGATTTTGTATTATGTATACTGCATTATTGAAAGAGGTGACCATGATTGGTGAATCACTCTGTATACATTACATAGTACCTACTCTATAGTTCAACACGCAATAATAACGCGAACACTAAAAGGGCGGTCGAATTGTTATTGCTATACATTTATAGTATAATATTATAATATTAACTATTACTATTATTATAGGAACTGTATTAAATGTATAACCTCGGTCCGTTGTGCAAAAATATAATGGTCAAACGATAATACGATAATAATTATGATTTATCAATAACACTGTATTATAATATAAACACTCACGCACATATATTACCTACATGTGTATTGAATAAACTTTGCGAATATTACAATAATATTATACTCTACAATTTACAGCTATACATACAAAATATAATACAAAAAAACGTCGGGTATTGATATTTTTTATAACAATATATTATGTGTAAGTATATATACTGCATTATAGTATTTTGTATTTGTACAATGTATATAGGTAGTATATTAGTATATGGTACTACAAAGATTAGAGGTAGGCTTACCTGTAAGCAAACACGAACAGATTACATTATTTATACACGAATGTTTACATCATATGCCTAATAATATAATATAATATAACCCTATACATAATAATTAATGTAAAATATGCCGTTGTAGGTATTGACTGTTTAAAGAAGAATCAATCTTCAATACACTATAATATCGAGGTACTAACCACGCAAGTACTCGTTTATAAACCAGAAACAAAAATTAAATTCATTAGGATATAATATAATACTGTAGTCGTATGTTTTTATAGTTTTGTTTGTATAAATCAAAATCAATTTTCCTAGTTTAAACGCCAAACTCCATATAGTATTGTGCAAAGATAATTTTCAATCTTATTATTTATCGTCTGTTGGCATAAAAAATATTAGAATAATATAGTATCACTAAACAGTAGTTGCTCTCTTTGATCATCTTACCTAAAGATTAGGTAATAATTTTCTTCATTCTCTGTCGGTGCTCGTGTTTATTAAAATTAATTACTTAGTGTAGATTCTATATATTTCAATCTAAATACCTATCTATACCTAGGTGCTTATGTTTTACATATAAACACTAAAAATAATTTTTAGTAGTGTTAAAAAAAAATCACAAAGAGAGTTTATGTAACGATGTTTATTTATTATTTAAACTTAATTGACGTTGATATTCTTACATTATACAGTTGCTATTTAATTGCAGTCCATGTACACCTGCGTAATTGTTGTGCAGAATATTACGAAACGATTGGTCAATGTTTTAAAATATAATATAGACGGTTGTGCTATTTTTTCCAGTTTGATGCGCTGAATTATCACATCGCTACGGGATCTGAGCTAAATTTAGTAAATGCGCAATGACGTAATGAGTAATGAATAATGACTATATCGCGCGATAGTAGGTAGGTACTACGCTCATATTATAATGATTGGTGATTTTTTGAAGTTAAGCCCGGAAGTCACAGTAGCTCATGACTCATGTTTACAATCCGTTTAAAAATTTGTTCCAAAACAACGATTGAGTTGATACGTCGTCGATTTAGTTTGTAATAGGAAATGTATATTTTTAAGTTTAAAATTCCGTTTTCAAATTTCAATGAGATGTAATAATAATACACAGAGTTGTGTTTTAGGAGAAATTGTCCACTAAATAAAACTATACATGTAATTTACTTGTAACACGGTAAATCGCTAGAGAAATATAAAAGTAGGTACTTACCTATTACCTCCTACCAAAAAAAAAAAACAACACTTCTTTTTGTTGATATTTTATACTTTTGAAAGTAAACGTAAATTATAAAACATTTACGTTTAAGAAACTAAAATCTACCATTCACTTCACAATATATCGGTATGGACGTATGGTACCTACAATAGTGGAAAGTGATTATGGAGGACTACGGAATAAACTATTGTCTTACTATAATATGGCTACGATTATATTTTAGATATTAGATTTAAAATTTAAAACCGTAATGAACTATGGCTCAACACTCGCTAAATTAAGACTATCTATAGGTTTACCTACTGTCATATACTTATAATATGTAAAATTTCGGATTTCAAGTTAGATAAAGTTAAGTATTTAGAATGTGTTCGACCTGCGACAGCGGTAACAGCGGAATCGAACCAAATTGAATTTGATCTACCTACATAATGTAGTATTTTTAAAATTTTTACCATAAAGGTAAAATTTATTTATTTATTAAGCTCAAATTAAATATATGATCCATCTGTAGTAATCTAGTAGAGTATCAAAACATAGTTTTCGGTTTCCGTTGGGCAGAAAGTGGGTGTTGCACAATTAAGTATAAGTAAGTACTTTTATGGTTCCTTTAAAAACGATGAGGCTTCGAAATACGTAATAAATATGCTATATTATATAGATGTGGTATCGAATAATTCTGCATATATAGGTTATGTTATATATAGGTACATTAAAAATAATATATATGTACAAATGTGATGCTTATTATATCTATATACACTGTTATACAGCTAAACAGCTGATGACACACGATCTTCTCACGATTATAAGGAATCTATGAACCTTTGCCAATATATATGTACGAAAGCGAATACATCACCACTTGAATTTTCGGATTATGTATCGTATAAGTGCCTACTTGTTTCTTATACTTTCTTATAAAAAATAAATTATATACCTCAAAAACATAATATTATATATGCGTGACATATATAGAGAAGATACTATTATTGTTATTGCGTCTATACTCTATATAATATATCATATTATTATTGTCTCTCTATCTTATACAAGTACCTATTTTAAATTCTCATCACTGGTAAACAAATACGACTACCGTGCGTGTGTACACGTTAAACCACCTAGCTATATCTGTAATCGTATCTCCGGCCGATTGTTTATTATAATATGCGTTTACATAATAATCCATTCTTCTTTTTATTTTTTTAATGTGCGTGTGCCGTGCCCACGTGGTTTCCTAGTTTCGCAACCTGCCGCACTGCGGCTATTATATTATTATTATTATATTAAGACTATAATACAGGTACCCGAACGCGCACACACATGCAATTCCGCCTAATTAATTATGCTTTTTAATGTGTATATAATATATATGTAGGTACGTATAGTTGTTGTTACATGACGTGAAGTCTTCTCATTAGACTATACAGTATGCCTACCTACCTATACCTATATAATATTGTGTACAGCCGTGTAGGTATAATTTATAATAAGACTATATTAGGTATATGGGTTAAACAAAGAGCCATGTACAGGTTGTGGCTATACTGCGCAGGCGTGTGTGTGTTTGTGTTAAATAACATATAAACTGCACTAGCGAATTAATGGATGGTAATTTGATGTGTACCACAATAATTATAAACGATAACGATATTGTGGTGAATACAATAATATGATATAATATAATGCAATACATTTTTGGCGCGCGAATATTATATAGGTAGGCCGTGACTGCCACTATAAGTTGAGAAATATTTTTTGAGATTACACCGTACAATTTTCGTATCCATTACGACATCCGATGACGATAGCGTTTTATTTTCATAACTTTATATTAATTATCAAATATTATACACGCGTATATTTTTCTATTGTTAATAGTTATACATATGTGTAAATGTGTGTGTGTTTTTTTTTTTTTTTTTTTATTAGATTTTCGTTTAAACATGCGTAGGAACAAATTATATTCTGTAGTATACATATAGCCATACCTACAGGAGCTAGATAATAATTAATAATATATCAATATTTAATTATTTAGTATTCACACCATAATGTAATCTGTTTTCATTGCAATATTATGCACATCGACGAGTTATAACGCTACGTCAATACAATACAATTTGTTTAATGTGAACTGCTCATTATACAAGACTGATCTAAATACTCGAATAATTGAGCAATATTCATTGTACTGATTTTTTACCCACCTATACCTCTTTTCCAGCTTATTATTACGTCGTTATTAACAATAAAATATAATATAATGTATATTATAATACTTTTATTACGACGAGTGGGCACTGCAGGGTAGTATATTATACATTTGTATGACATGACATATGCGTATGTATAATATAATAGTATATGGCGTTTGTCGGCAAAACAGTATATTAGTAATTAGTATATATTACCTACGTTCAAAGGATTGTGTTAACTGTAGTTGTTTTTTGCCCATGAGACAAATGTATATATAATATTTGTGACCCTCCTATAAACTCAAAGTGCTTATGCAAATTTAATTCGTAGAGCTTTTTTTACATCATTTTATGACCAAATGTACCCATCTAAAAAGTAAACATATAACGTTGAAAAAAAAAATAATAATATTATAAATATATACGCGTGTTAATAATATTAATAAGTAAAGGTCTTTTAGTAGGATATTATGTGGGTCTCGAATTCGTTTATACAATAAAAGCAGTTGGAATAAAAGTTAACTCATGTGTATAATAAGCATGACAATAATCTTTTATGCACGCGAATCATTAAAGTGTCGACTGCGTGCAGGTACTGAGACAAAATAAAATAAAAAACCGAGGATAACACCCGGGAGTCATTCGTGACGTCTTGATGTGTATGGATAATTTTTACGTTTAGTCATTTATAGGTTAGTCGATAATAATTAACAAAATAAAGACAATAGATAGATTAAAAAATAAAATATAATATTATTACCTGCTATCATCATTGTTTTCATGACATTTATGAAGAAAAACATTTTTTGTTTTCGATTACCGCATCAGAATGTATTAATGTTTAACTTGTGCGTTTACGACAAGTTATACAATACGCACACCATATGAGTAGCTATATTGTATAATGATATACTACATAATAATATTACAGTCAATGTAAACCCGTGTTTCTTAGAAATATGCATAATATACATCCCGATTTCCGATAGACGATAGGTTTATAAGCATAAATTATTTATGTTCAGATCCGAGTATAATATAGTATAGGTTAGGCAAACCGCCCATCGCGTAGAGTTCATATTATATTTTCTATAAGGTCTACGTTGTCGGGCGTTACCAAACTTCGAACACAATTCCAAGAACTAGTCTGCATAATATCATTTCATTTTAACCATGTGCATAAAACTTTATAGTAACTTAGGAGAGACAATAATTATTATTGTCGAAACAATCACCATACAAGACAAATAAATCAAAGTCACGTAAAAACTTTTTTAACCCGTCTCCAAGACATTATTTTACCGGGTTGAAATTGCTCAAAGATAAAAGCGCAGTGCGGCGCTGAAGTCGGTTAAGTTTCTGTCGGTTTCTGTGTCGCCGTTTGCACCCAATATCAATCTACGCGGCTAAATATATTTTTAATTCTGTTTCCTCTCTACATATATTATTATAATGTGCACATTCGGACAGTATATAATATTACACTAATATACATTCTACATATATTATTATGACCATGTGTGTATTACAATTTTTAATTTAAAAACAAAAACCCCACCCGCGGCTAGTTGTTGTTATAACAATATTATATATTTTATAGCGCCATTGTGGTGCCGGTGCAAAATCTAATTTCCACACTCACACATTCGCGCGTGCGCACTCCAAAACCCCAATCAAGTGCTTTCAGCCGTAATAAAACTCTGACGTCGTCGGAGCGGTCCACACGGTTTTTTTCCATTCGTTTTTCTATACATATATATATTATATAGGTGCTAGCCGCCGCCGCCGCCGTGCGGTTTCCAACGACCCTCGGTCGAATTATTTTTCCCCTCGGAACCAGGAAAAAAAATATTATAAAGCTGTCGCTCAGCGGTGGAAAAACAGACGCATTTCGCCGACGACGACGACGACGACGTGTGTGCGATTAAACGACCAGATATACGAACGCGCACCGGACGGGTTTTCTCTAAACCGGTGTTTAGTGTTTACGAGGCCGGAAAGATGGTCGGCCGTCGATAAGCCTAGGCACAGCTATATATATATATATTACAATATAATACTGCGTGTATTAAAATATAGTAAAATATATATATTATTATAGGCAGTTGGTAGGCACCCATTATAATACTGCAGCACTGTACCTATATATATATATTATAAAATAATGTATATTATATAGTGTGTACATATTGTACATTTGTATACGACTGGTGTTGTTTTGGGGGGGTGGGTGGTTCACCCCCTCTCGATAGAAAGGTCCTGCTTTCTATATTATAACCTGCACCCCCGCGTGTATTATAATACTATACTTACAATTGCAGCTATAGCTGCTATATATATAGGTACGACCACTGTACACTAAAAGGCTAATTATCGGATTCTTATCGCGCATTATATACATAATTGCGACTGGTGCCGCCGTCGAGTTATGTGTCGCACCAAAACGCGTCGTTACCACACCGCACGTCATCGTCCCATTACGTCTGTATATTAATAATATACTTATATTTATATTCTCAAATAATAATATAAACACTACATAATATTAAGGTGTGTGTGTATAGGTAATATATATATTATATTTATAATGCTGTATAGGCCATGGCTGCAGACTATATAATAATACAGGCTCTAATAAGTAATAACGCTGCAGTGTATAATACGTATATAATATAATAATAATAATATGTGACCACTGGCAGTTTGCTTTTATACGAAAACGGATTGTGATATTCTCGAGCGCGTATACAATAAGAGTATATTATATTATATAATGTGTTATTGTTCACACAGCGGCGCCAAAGTAATATATCATAAAGATGTATCTGCAGGCATGTATATAGCTGCAGTAAAATGTGTATATACAGTGAAACCTGTATATAACGGACAGTCACTGGACCAAAATAATTGTCCGTTATAGACAGGTGTCCGTTGTAGACAGGTTTCAATGTTTTTAATCTTTATTAATATTATACGTACATACATATTATATGTATTATACACATACACAATAAATTTAATTTTAATTATTTATTACAATTACAATTATTATTTTTACATTACACACATACAATGACACATTATATTTGTATAAATTTATTAATTATTTCTTAAAAAATGATTCTATTGATGTTTGTTTTTTGAACATCGATTTGGTCATTTCCAACTAGTGATGGATAATTAATTCGCTCATATATGAAAATCCTATGTATTTTTGTCCGTTATATGAAATTGTTGTATTAAATATTAGTGTCCGTGTCCGTAATAGAAGGAGTCCGTTATAGACAGGTCGAAATACATTAGAATGCCTATCTTTTTGCCGGGACCTGGTCATTTTGTCCGTTAAGAGAGGTGTCCGTTATATACAGGTGTCCGTTAAGTCAGGTTTCACTGTAATATAATATAAAACATAATATTATATGAACCAGCTCACTCTTATCAACTATTACGATTCACAACACTATTGTGGTATTATACCAGCCGAGTGGCCGACTGCCGGAAAATTGTTAATATATTGTAGAAATAAATATTTGTCATTTCCACGCTTATTCTAGTATACTACCCGTAATGACTAATTTATAAATTTGCCAATCGGCTAATTCAACCGCCCATTAAAATCCGTCGCAGGCAATGGCGTATATTAGTTTAGGTATAACTTATATCTACCAGGTAATTGTATTTAATATTATGTAAACAATATAGCGACCAGTACCGCAATACATATATTATACCTCAATATATTATATATTGTTTTTTATAGACCATATTTGATATTATAGATAAGACAATAAATTAGTTTTGAAAACTATACGTGGGATGGTAAAGAAATTAATTAGAAGATATACATAACCGAAGTAATTAAGTGTTTCTATTAACGAAGAAGGATGAAATAGAGTTTAGAGGGACGGAGTGGCCAAGCGGACTAAGGCGTCGGTTCCGACGCACACCGACGCTGGTTCGATACCTCAGCCACGGGCGGCATTTCATCTCGCTCCCTCCCACAAAAAAAAAACGTTAAAACCTTGTAAATATTAAAAACGAATATTTAAATTATATTTGAATTAATAGGATTATTTATTAACCTCCTCATGAATAACAATTTTAAATAAATAAAGTGCTTTGATTATTTTATAACATAACTGTTGTTTGTAACTGATTTAAATTACCTAGAACCAAAAAAAAACGCTTACAATAAATTCACTTACTACCTACTTATTATTTACTACATTTTATCAATAGTCTTTTTTTTATTATTATTCCACCAGGGTGGCCCGCGGGCTGTATCTGGCTGGCGTAGGTATCATTTTTCACTGGCACGTGCTACCTACATTTCAAATTAGTTTATGAAAATATAAAATTTTAGGATTTTTCTGTAATTTATTTAATTATTTTATAAAACTATAATTATTAAAAACGATATAATGTTTATCGTAAAACGTAGATATGAATTCTTATCTAGTATTGAACAATATAATTATATAAAATGTAAATAATATTATATTATTTAAAGCGATATAGTTGACATATAGGCATATAGCTTTTGTTTTTGCTTTCTATTTTCTCTGCTGCCCTCTAGATTTTCGCACTATCAACATTGGCTATCTATTAGCACTGAGTTGCCCATCCCTTGATCCCTGTTATAGGCTATACTTATAATATGTCTATTACTATGTCACTGTATAGGTACCTATATTATTGTATATTAGACTGATAAAGAACGATTTGAATGGGTGCACAGACTTGATTGAATGTTTATGGAGACTTATTAAATTAAAGTAATTTTTAATTCAGCATATGAGGAGCAACAAATACGTATGATAAATCGCAAACATTCAAGAAGAATGGTGGAGGTCAGTAAATGCGTTAAACGGAAATATGTAAGACATTTTGATACTGGAACGAAATAAAAACAATAATATAATAAAATAAAAATTACAATACTGTTTTACTATGATTAATGTATCAGTACATATTGTAAACAGTATCAAATGAACTTATAAGTATTAAAAAAGTAAGTTAAAATAAAATAACCATTTAATTAATTTATATAGATATTATATAATAATTATAATGTGTACCTACACATGCCGGTAAGCTACCTGTCATATAAGACAAGTGTACGTATAGGTACCCACCACAATTTTTAAAAGCAGCAAGGTGACACATGTTTTCCCTTAAGTTAATCGACAACAAGTCTGCTGCTACAATTATCCTCTCAATAATTAACTTATTTTTCTTTATACAACATCCTCACTATTATAATAGTAAATCATGATAAATATATATAATATATTTATGTTTATTGTATTTTTTCCATCATTATTTGCAACGCTTTATACAATATTCTATACCTGTCTGCCACCCAATGTCATCGATAAATCATCGTTTTAAAACCGTCACTGTTTTTTTCGTGTCAAGGCAATAATAAGGTTAATCATAATAACCAGAAACCAAAGTTATTAAATGTACATATATAGGTATACGTTTATAGCATCTAATTTAGATTCTAAACACAACTATTTAGAAATAATTTTCATTGTACTATAATTATTCACTTAATTAAATCCAATACAATTCTGCACAAAAACGCTCATCAATAAAAAAAAGCGGGTAAGTGGATGTCGCTCTGCTGTACAGTAGATTACAAGTAGGTAAATTTATAATATGGTTATAGGATACAATTTTATTATACATTTTAATATCCAATATTTGGTCAGAATTTTTATTTCTTTCGCTCATAAAACATCTATGATATGACTTCACTCTAACATTTTTTCATAATTTCCAGTAAGTAATAAAAACTTATGAAGAATCTAGAATTAAAATATCAAAACCTACCTATGCATTTTAAACTAAATCTTAATTAATACATTTTCGTGATTTATTAAAAATCTGTACTTTGATCGCTCATAAAAAAATTGTTAATATATGTAGGTAATTACCATATTTTTAACTGCTGTTATACGAGGAACTTTGTATTTCATTTTCATGCTGTTTTATTCACAAAAAAACATTTTATCATACATTAGTAAAAAAATTGCAAGTCTCTATATAATTAGCAAGAAGGATCCAATATATATATTGGAAGTTATAACATAAGGCATAAACATATTTAGAAAATGCTAATATAAAATGTTGGAAAATTAAAGTTCACTGTTACTCTCTATAGTGAATAATAAACGACAAAAAGACTAAATCGATTTTGTTTTATTATTTATAAGTTACAACATTATATTATTATATATAGGTAAAATATATTGTGTGTTTAAAAAAAAAAAATTAATATCAAGTAAGTATCTTATGTTCAAAAAAAAATTATTTATTTGGATATCGACTAATTATGATATAACATAACTTTGAGCTGTGTGTAAGACAAACCAACATTTAAAAAATATTTTCTTTTCTTTCTTAATTAAACATTTAGCATCTAAGTTCAGATTATTCTTAGTAGGTTTTAATGGTACCTTAACCAGCCCTGATGTATTTATGGCGTTTATTATAACACATACAACAATATTATATTTTTTACATACCAATTATAACCACGTTACATTTTATAAGACAAAAATAACTGAAATTACATACCAGCCATAATAATATTCTGCAGAACAACATCATAATCTCGTCATATTATTCTCATAATTTTATTTTTCGTTTGAAATTACCTTTTTGTAGGGACTTTCTACCAAGTTTATGTCATATTGGTATACTACTTTCGAATATGGTAAGTGTTCACGCTATAATAGTGGATCTAGGGCCTATATTATATAAATTAGCTTGATCATGTTTTTCTCTGTTTTGTAGAACTTTTTTTATCGAATTCACGTAATTAAATTATTGTTATTTTTATTACTGAACTTTCAGCCAGTTTTTATTTCTCCACCATATACCACATTATCGTTATGTGGTTTTTATGTAAAAATACGACAGTGGAACGGTTTTATGGCCATGTTAAGTTGCGTTGAAAATTCGTTCATATCGTTAAGCACGTAACTGAATACAGATACCATCCTACATTACGCAGGACTATAACTGATTTACAACTTTTTTTAAAAGGCCGTTTCCCATCTAATAGACATATAATAAATAGAAACTCAATAAATAAAACAGAATCTAAAGCAAACCCTTATACAGCCTTTAAAAAGAAAAAAGTATACACTAATATAACATAATATAATATAATACGCAGGTGGTATACCTACGTGTGTTAATAATTCTTCAAAATATAGGTATAGTTACTTACCTACCTATGCATATATGCAAACTACAAAATGTCTGATGATCGTTCGACCGTTTAGGTTTTCGTAAGAGTTAATCAAAGCAAATTATTACATTATATTAATTAATCATTACAATAATTTTAATTGCAATGTATGTACAGTGTACACCTTATATATGCCATATGCGTAATAATATAATATGTATATATATTATACATTTTAATAATATTAATTTTTTTTTTTATGTAATATATACCTTTATACTTACTTTACAGAAGGATCTGCCGGATCTGGGTTATTGCTACACGTTGGTCGAATAATTGTATGCGTATAATTAATAATACAAACAGAAAAACTGTGTTAAGTTTTCTCCTGTGAGCGTGTAGGTATATAGTAATATAATAATTAACAATATTACGTTATTTGTAGATAACAATGTTAGAGATGTGTACCTATATAGGTATTGTATTATCACATTGTGTATAATATTATAAAAAACATATTATTAAAATATGCGTGAATAATATTTGCAAAGTTAATTATGTAATAACAAACAAATTATTCTTTTAGGTTTTCTTTATGCGATGGTACCTATACCTATATACGCCGCATGTACCATTATTGTTATTTATGAATTTAAACTAAAAAACTGCTCGAGCATAATATGTTATGATATGTATATTTAAACCTACATTTATTATCAGCTACTTATGTTGAGTAAATGAGATGCCATAGATAGGTAGTTCTAATAACTAATAAGTAATGATGACTTAACAAAAATAAGGGGTAAATATTGCGGTTTATTATAAAATTCCAAATATTATTCATTTAATTACATTATTTAACTATAGATATTTTACGAATATATATATATGCATATAAACATGTTTGAATATGATTTATATTATAATTTATAACATATAATAGGTATTACACAAGCATCAAATCGTATTTATTTTTTGTACCAAGTGTAATAATATTTAAGACATTAAATTGTAAAACTCCATAAAGTCACAAAAAATTCTATTAAAACTAGATTTAAAACTCTGTAGAGCGTTGAATTATGAATAATAGTATAATACACATTGTTGTTGTTTTTATAAGCATTTATTCATTTTTCAATCGCTGCAATTATTATTGTATGTAAAGCACTAATTAGCTACACCAATATGCGTGTTATGTATGTATATGAATAGAAATATAGAATATAAGAATGCTTTGAGTATCAATGTACTGTATTTTTTTTTTAAACTTTATAATTTGTAAGTTTTATTTTAACAATAAATGTTTTTCTTCATAATTTTTATTTATTTATCTTATTGCATATATTTTGTTATGACAATACCAAAGTCCTATTAAAGTAATAAAGTCTATATGTTTTAATACGTTTAATACACTAAAATATTATAGGTATCCCCGGACTCTGATTACTGAAATATATAATATTGTTATTATTTTATTACTGTTTATATTTTAATATCGATGTCAGGAAGTGTCTCTACTGGGTGGCTTCTGCCTTCTTCTAACAAGTATTTCAATGTCACTGTAAAATATCACATATTCCTATTGTACCCTAGGGTACAGTCGTACAGAATTTGAACAATATTTGAAAACCAACAAAATAAAAAATGCATGCCTCTTATAGACTGGAGTACTTACTAACCTAATATTGCTATATTTTAAGTTACAAAACAGCCCTGAATTTAAACAACTAAATTGTTCAGTTTTACACTCTCTTTTACTATTAGGAGCCTGTATAATATTGTTCATAGTGGAACTATGGTATACCTAATTATACAATAAATAATATGATGCGTTGTAAGTTATAAGAAATAACGAAAAATAACATTACAATAATCAAGGTTACATTAAGTAACTAATTATTATTTTTAACTCGTCACGTTATCATGTTAATATATAGAAAAACGTATGATATATTACTTCATTTTTTCCATAGTTAAACTTTTATATTTTATAATCAGCAATAAAATGTATTTGATAACCGAATTATTTTAATGTCGTTTTATCTAAGCTTTGGGTTGAAGATATTATGAGGAAATAGCTCGTATACCTACCTGCCATGCCATCATAATGACACGTTTTAAAAATATTTTGCTCTATATTATTATATATAAACGCATCTGAATAAACAATTAAAATTTAACATGATACAATATAATGTACCTATAAACATAATTTAAATAATGAGTATAATATTATACTGATCGGAGAGTGATATAAAATATTATTTTTGGTAATGGTGTGAGGGCGCGCGTGGCTGTTTTTATATAATTTCGTTTACATACAATGTGCATTTGAGTATATATTTATTATATACCAATATAATATGCGCTCGTCCCTATGGACATGCGCACATATGATGAGATACGCATACATTTATGATAATAATAAAAAAATATAATATATTTTTTCACACGTGGCCCGTGGGACGTTCAGATGAGCTACAGTGGAGAACATTACATTGCATTTGCAAAAGTTCGATAGTATGTATTTATTGTATTTATACGAATTATACGTTTATATATAATATGTACTATATTATTTTAATGTGGTATATTTTACGAAAATTGTTATTACCACCGTGTCATTTTCACTATGTATAATATTGTCCGGGTAACTTAAATGTGGTATAAATTCGATACGTAGGTAGGTGGTATACCTATATTATACCACTCGGTAGTGACGCAAATGTTATTTTGGCGGGTTTAGAGTACCGCCTATGTACCTATATATATATAGGTATGTCCTTCCTATAATACATTGTGCGAGCTCATATAATTTGTTTTCCATTTTTCCTACCCTAAAATTATACCCAAACGCCCAAACGGCCATTATTATTTAACGCTATCGGATAAAACATAAACACGTGTATAATGTGCCTTACACAGCTATAACTTATAGCAATATAGCTTATAATAATCATAATATGTGTGTGGTGTATGTACTGTGTAGATGTGGTGGTGTTTTACTACCTATTGTTTGAAATCAAAATTACGATTGTTGTCGCCGCCACCGTGTTGCCGAGGTCATTGCTATACTTTGGACATTGATTCGGCAATATAATATTGTATATTATATTGTGTTTAGGTACCTCTACCTACAAAATATAAAAATTAATCGTAGGAAGTTATGTGTGATCACACGATCTGCTGCTGAAAAACATGTCATTATTATTGAATTATAATGTACCTATTATATACTATTATATAGTGTATATTTACCTGTATATAATTATAATATTTGGTATGTATTCATCAAATGCGCAAGCTTGTCCTGTGTTGTATGCAGATATATAGTTCCAATAAGGATTTTTTAATTATTTGTTGCGCAATATTATATATCGTACCCCTCTATATTGTAAATTCGTAAATATAGTATATTAATATGCTTACAACGCAATATGTATATTATTTTATTTCGAAAAAAAAACAAAAAAAATAGAGCACGGAAAACTATTGGTATCTGTATGGTGAAAGTGTATGCAAAATTCAACACGTTTATTGAACATACTTCAGTAGGTATATGTATGCCTATATCAACTAATCCTATGGTTTTTTACACATATAATAATGATGAAGATTATTTTATTCCGCTTTTCGATATTTTATTATTTTTATTCATCCCTCGAGGGGTAATGATCATTACCACTATAGGTACCAGCTACTGTAATTAATTATTTTTTTTGTGTGTTCAGGTCAATTTGAATATTATATTATAATGTATTTTTTCACGTGTATATAGGTAATGTATAGTTTGTGGTTTAAGACTTTAAGGTTTAAAAACTTAATATTTTTACAATATTGTTATGTAAACTGATTTCTTCTCATAAATTTGACATGCACTGCAGTTTTACACAAAAGTCTATATTTATTTTAATAAGTTATTACATCGTTTTAATGAAAATACGGTCCCTAGATAATCCAATACCCATACAATAAATCTAAATTTATCAGGGCATATGCCATATATTATGTTATAACAATTTTTTTACGTGTCTATATTTATGCCATTGGTGAGATAGATTATAATAGCGATTTTATATATTTTAAATTGTGTGCACTGTTATATATTGTCGTATTGTTAAATTCTAAGAATTATATTTAAAAAAACCGCACAGGTAACTTAGTCATTCGTTTTATAACCACGCAGACAATTAATTTGGATTAAAGTTTTTTTTTCTGTTCACAATAGTTACGTAGTCATTTATGCACAAAGGTTGTAAGGGTGTATTGTGCAGACAAAATAATAATAATAATAATAGTAATAATAAAAAAAGGAGAACATATAAATAATTCATTATTAACACCTTTCCCGGACGTAGCGCTCATCTGAGACGTGACTACCAAAAACCATTTGAATTTTTGGGACCCCATATGTTCACCTCGTTTATTTATTCAACCCCTTTCGTCTTATTATGCGTATATATGCAATATGTGAACCCACAACTGTAGTAAATATTAAGTGTTTTTACGGGTTTTCTACCCTTTTTAGTGGTCACTGATTTTCATCGATCATATATTATATAGCTATAAGCCAATATTTATGTATAAACAACTATATTTTACTTGTATTTACACGATATTATATTATTATATTTACTGTGTGAATCATGCAGTGTTATAATGGAGTTGAGTCAAGTAAAATAGTATTTAATATAGGAATACTGCGCTGAACTATTTATACCCTTTTTTTACATCAATGTGTTTTATTTTAAATAAATAAAATAGATATTAGAAAATAAACTTACAAAATTAAATTCCAAGTGTTTTCTAAGTTATTATTAACTACATTATCTCTTGGGCATTTATGTTCCTATACAATTTTGTCAAAAAACAAAAAAAAAACCCTGAAGCACCTTACGTAATCTGGAAATTTTTACTGACTACCATATAGCTAAATGTTGTACACACCGAAATTGAGTCTAAAAATTCAAAATTTAATATGACGTAATATGTTTTTTCATCCTCTCTTCGATGTTTCAACAGAAAAGTCAAAATCCATCAAGTTATACTAAAGACTAAACAGGATGATTCATCAACCATGTACATCCCCATTTTCTCCTTTAATAAATAATAAGGGATTTATTCAAATTCTAATTTTTGAAATTTTTAGTATAGGTACTTACTAAAAAACATATTTCAAATTCTAGAGATTTTTCTACTAATTACAGTGTCCTGTTGTGAAACAGATTTCTGTTTTTCAAATGAAAGCCCCATTTTTACTGAAAGATATTTCGTAGATAGTTATACTTTGAATTGATTCAAAATTCACATCAAACACAATATGGAAGATTATCCATTCCAAATCCAATGGGGGGGATCTCACCCTTGCAGTGTACGCCGCTAGTTCAAATATTTATTTTGATAATATTATGTCATAACTCATAATTTTCAGAAAAATAGTCAGCTAAATAATTTACATTAGAAAAATGGGGCATTATCTTTTAGGTTAACCTTATAAACTCTTTAAATTATTATGACTAAACAATCCTGCAGCAACTAAATAATTACAATACAAATTAATTTCATTCAGGGTCTTCGTCAACCCACACAGCCGCATCACTAGGTATATAACTATTATTAGGAATTCAATATATTGTTGTGAACTGGAATTATTGTTGTACGAGAACGTATAATGATGAGAAGGTAAATAATATTATAACAATATAATATAACACGTAAAGCATAATCTAGGAATACATATAATATTTTATTCGCGTGTAATGTTATGTGGCAGTATATAATATGTGATTTCAACGTCTAACATTATTGCTTCGATTTCATTTGAAATAGATATTATAATATTATAAGAAATATGTTTTGTTGTAAAATTCATAATACTTTTTCTGTTATTACTACCGGCAAAACGCTACAGTATAATAATATTATACCTACCTATTGTATTACCTACTGCGGTGTTTTCTATATGTATTTAGAGTATTTTGACAAACTCTAACGCGTTTACGCTTTCATAAGATTTATGAATTTAGAAACAATAACTTCGTGGTGCGAAATGCCGGAATACGTTTATGTCATTCGTCCATTATTGTCGATATGCGCGTACCTATGCCTACGTAATTTCGGTCTCCACCATTAGAAAATTGGACGTTTTAAACTTGATGACCCTCAATAGTACACTGGGAAATTAATTTCCTTGACTCGTTATAGTGTTTAAATTCAGTTTAGGTGTCAGTCGTTCGTGACGACAAAAACGGTGTGAAACTCGAAAAACTGTCTAAACAGATTGTGTATTCCGTGGGTTAATGGGTTGACTGTTTCTTATGATTTTTTTGATTTTTTTTTTTTTTTGTTCAGCACTTACCGTGACTATAGTTCTATAATTTAACATTCACCGTTTTGTTGACAAAATATTTTTTTTCTTACATTTTTAAGATTTGGTTACCGCGAAAACCACTAAAGTCCTATTAGCGAAGGTAGGTATAGGTATAAAAAATAATGCAGCACGTCTTGCAGCAGCAGTTATTAGTTATAATTACGTCGTTTAAAAATAAATATCCATGAAAAATAATTATATAAATAACTAGATACATCAATAATATATAGGTAGGTATTATATTTTATAGATATACATACTATATACGTACATCGATTGGCATTTTTAATAGAGAATTGGCAATTCACTTTCTATATTATATACTATTCTAAACCCAGTAACACTTTATATATATTTTGAGAAAAGCGTTTTCTAGTTTAGTGTTATATATTATATGACATCTAGATAAATATACATTACACATATACTCATAATATATTATATAACATATCATGACGTCATGGTTTGGCTGTATAAACTGCAATAATATATTTAAGAACTTAAACAAAAGGGAACGCCTACAATTTTGTAGATTATCCAATTATGTGGTAAACTGTGTGACTGGGACACATGTACACAATATATTCACATCACACGCGTGCGCGTGGTGTATTTTATAGAATAAGTGGATTTATTTTCGTAACTATTATACATATTTTATACTTAAGTCACGTGATTCGACTTTTTATAAAAACATTTTATTTTTAAACAAGTCATATTTTTGTCGTGAGCAATTCTTTCACTGCAATTGTTTTAAAAACAAAGCGGTGATTTACTTACGATTTAAGTAAAATAAACAGAGATATTATTATAACGTAGACACGCAGTAATTATGTTTATGTAGAGTAATTACTAGGTACTTGAGGGTTTCAAAGTTTTACAACAAAATTCAAAGTGGCACTAATTGTAACAAACTGTATTGAATTTGTTTTTTTTTTTTTTTTTAAAGCTAATTACTTCTATAATTAAGTAGGTACTATATAGTTCAAAAGTCATAAAATTAAGGTAGGTATAATGTGAAATACTGAAATTTATTATTTTAGTATATTATTATACAAAGTGTACCTACAATACATTATATTTTAATCAATATAAAATTATTATTTTATAGGGTGATAAATCATTAAATGGGGGGACGAGGTGGCCGAGCGGTTTGACGCGTCGGCTTTGGCACAGCCGGTCCGGGTTCAATCCCCGGCTATCGGGCGGCATTTTTCTCTGGGCAAGTCACGGTGTCCGGAGAACAAGTGCCGCCATCCCCCCACTCCGGGGCATGGCAGAAACCTACGGGTGCCCCAATAAAAATTCTGCCACCACAAACACACGTGTTAACAAACCTACCGACTCCCCCTACAGTACCACAGGCTAATGACCATTAGTAGTTGAAGCCTTAACCTCAAAAAAAAAACAAAAAAATCATTAAATATTTAAACCATTATTTATCATAATATAATGTATGCAACAATTATTATAATATTATTTTCAAATGAACCGTAATGAATAGTACTACAATAATTTAATGATCCTAATCAAAATACGGTTTAAGTCTATTTTTATGATAATGAAATAATCAAACACGTATGGGTGTCAGTTAAGGAGCTATAGGGGAGAGGGCCACTCCGTATAAATTCCCGGGGCCCCGTGGTCAGGGAGGGGCCAATGTTTACTTATTTATTTTTCATAATTTTATGAAACGCAGAGAAAAAAAACATTTAATTAATGACACGCAACTTAAGAAAAAAATTTTGTGATAAAACAATGCTGGAAGTTTGTATAATATTATGTTTTTTTTTTTTTTTTTTTTTTTTTTTTTTATTGATCTTAAGCTTCGGCAACTATGGCCATTAGCTGTAGTGGTTTATTTGTGTGATGTTATGTCGGTAGGGGGAGGAACACGTGTGTGTTGGGTTTGGCAGAATTTTGAATGGGGCACCCGTAGGTTTCTGCCATGCCCCGGAGTGGGGGATGGCGCACTTGTTCTCCGGACACCGTGACTTGCCCGGAGAAAAATACCGCCCAGTGGTCGAGAGGATCGAACCCGCGACCGCCAGCGCCGCAGACGACGTGTCCGACCGCTCGGCCACCTCGTCCCAATATTATGTTTATATAAACGTAAATGGTTTATAATTCAATTACTAGATTCCGGTGTTTGTCATCCCGCCTACGGCGGAAAGACTGTGTGGGCGGTGGTGCATCTTTGTCGGCTATGCTGGGTTTTTTGATCCAGCCTGCGGGGGGAAGGGGGGTCGTCGGGTATTATGTTTTGTCGTGTTGGCAGCACTTTTTAAGCGGTAATTTTTGAACTCGGAAGAGTGTCTAGTCGTAAGTCACGCGATTCAAGTCGATCGTAAGACACAGCCAGCCAGGTAGGCAATCCGACTACGTCGGATCGCAGACCATGCCCCATTCGTGTATGCCGGTTGTTGAGTGTGTGTGTTGAAATCGGAAATTCGGATTCTGGGTTTGAGTGTCTAGCTATCAGTCATCTCGGGAAAAAGTCTATTCCCGAGTGTCGGATGCAGTGGGGGACACTGGGGGTGTAAGTCGCTCGTATGCAAGTAGCTAGTCAGGTAGGCAATCCGACTACGTCGGATCGCAGACCATGCACCGGGCGTGTATGTCCGGTTCTCGTATGTGTGTTGAAATCGGAAATTCGGATTCTGAGTTTGAGTATCTAGCTATCAGTCATCTCGGGTGAAAGTCGATTACCGAGTGTCAGATGCAGTGGGGGTGTAAGTCGCTCGTATGCAAGTAGCTAGTCAGGTAGGCAATCCGACTACGTCGGATCGCAGACCATGCACCGGGCGTGTGTGTCCGGTTCTCGTATGTGTGTTGAAATCGGAAATTCGGATTCTGAGTTTGAGTGTCTAGCTATCAGTCATCTCGGGTGAAATCCGATTCCCGAACGGACAATCCGCCTACAGCGAAAAGTGCTCGAAACGGCCGTTCAAATATGAAAAAGTATACAGGAGGTAATAAAATTGTATTTGTTGATAATTATAGAGAACAGTTATCAGGTGTTTTATGTTAGGCTTCACTGTAATCAATGTAATCATTGTTATGTTTTCGCGGTTATAACAAATAAGTCGACAAAATCTAATTTTCTGATTGGATATTTTCTAAAATATACCTTCCATGTATATTTATTTAATTATGAGAATTAAGTCAAATTAACAAATAGATAATTATATTGGTGAATAACAAATTTTATTGAAATGTACTACTATAATATTGAACGTAGGTATCTATAAATGAATACACTACACATACTCTCGTTTCCGACACACTACTCCACCCCGGGACTCGAATTTTCGAAAAAAACGGTAAATGAAGCAGTCATATTACAGTCGTCCTATTTTTTAATATAGTATTTATAATCTGTAGCAGTATTTAACCAAATCGGAATCACGTAAAACTGTAATATATCAAGTAGGTACTACACGTAGGTTAGTTATATTATAATGTATTATTAAAAGAAACATGTAGGTGCGTCGGTAAATGTTAATTATAATAATTTTTTTGCCCAATAAATATCGTCAAACGAATAATAATAATATATATAATATAATAATGCAAATTAAAAAAAAAATTAACACTTTCGTTAAAAATGATAAATGTGACGAAAAAAAAAACGCAAAAAGAAGAAATTCGATTTAACACGGCCCCGCCGGCGTTCGAAACCACGACCGTCGAATCACCCGTTTTAACGCCTAACCTACCTAGCCACCTACTGAGATGAAATTAGGAGCCAAATCTATGACTCTTAAGGGCGTTTGAGCGGACCACCATGTCCGCCATCTTCGGACGTTCAAGACGCGAGATTTGCGAAAAAAATCGAACCTCGAGGCGCATGTATATATGCCTGTATACAGGGTGATTCTTTTATCAAACAACACTCATTATTTAAAAAAGTGTAAATTTTTTTGAAGATATTTTTTTACATAGTTTCAAGTCGCTTATAAAACAACGTTTTTATTAAAAAATTATATTTTTAAATATTTTTTATCCTTATAATTTTTTAAGTTTTTTACTTTTTTGAATAACAACATAGGGTTTTAATTTTATATTCCAAAGCAGAATATTTTTCTTAGTATTTTGATACATGAAAATCGAATTTGGGTTGAGTAGTTTATGAGTTATAAGTATTTAAAGTTTAGACGTGAGGAGTGGAGTGGTTCGGGGTTACCCCGCGAAAAGTTTGTCCACTTCACCGCTCGTCTAAACTTTAATTACTTATAACTCATAATAACTCATAACTAATAATAATAATGTTCGAAAATATTCGTCGATAAGGAAATCGATAAGGGAAAGGGAGATAAGCGAGCGGAATTTATAGCGAACGCGCGGGAAGTATTGTGATTGGTCGTCATGGAAGAAACGCGGAGTGCCGTCAGCGCTCCCCGCGGATCTTATACGCGTTATTAGCGTTTTATTATATAAGATTTAATTCTCTGACAAATCAAATTGTATACAAAAAACAATTCTGAAAGGAGACGTTTTGTCCACCTAGCCCACTTGTCTAAATAATCTAATTTAATAAAAAAAAAAAATTAATAAAAATTGAAAATACCTCACGGCTATAAGTAGATAGCATAACTTTCCAGTGATCTACCTCCAGTTGATAGAGGTACTAAAACCTATTGGAAACCTTCTATTGAAATGTCTTATGTTAGGTATGAAAATAAAAAACTTTCATGAATTCCTAACTAAAAAATATTTGCACATTTTCGAAAATTTGATGAATTTTGTCAAAATTTTAACTTTATAAATTCATACAAAAAGTTATGGTATATGTTTAATATTTTTTAAGTTCCATTAATGAAGTTTATAAAGAACCTAACATTCAATTTTCAATTTTTTTTACTAGGTACTTGAAGAAGTTTTTATCAAGAATAGTTTAAAAAAAATTTACAACCTATTTGAACAATATGGTTCATGGTTAAAGTTCTAGCTCAAAAAGAGGTAATATATTTAAGAAATTTTACCATTTATGGAAAATGCTAATATAAATATTTGGTGAAAATTCCAAGTACCTATATGGTTATTAGTTTTTGAGTTTGGTAGGTACACCAAAAAAAGATTTCGTGACGCTTTCTATAACTACCTAGCTGGAATTTTAAATTTTTACCTTCCAAAAGTACAAACTATAAATTCACTTATAAATCAGAAAAGATTCTGGTCTCAAAAATCAGAGCATTTTTACTATTCAAAATGTTGCTGACAGACAGAAAAAAAAACATCATTGTAAAATCAATACATATTTTTGCACGACTTAGAATCTAAAATATGTTAATTTTAATAAGTATGTTTTAATTTTAATAATATCTAATAAATTGTATTAGTTTATATAAATCGTCAATTATGAATAGTAAATAATATATCACAACCTACTGTTAACTGGTACCTAACTGGTATCTAAAAAGTGTCTAAAGATTGTCATCTATTATAAAAAACAAAATATCAAGTGTAAGTACTTATACCATCCAGTTCCATAATCATTGACGGTTCCATCAAAAATGTTGCCCAGGGCCAATAAATACGTAGTGCCGTCACTTATGAGTATTAGTCATATAATAGGATGACATACTATCATATTTTTTATGCTGTATATAGAGCTTTATAGGTTTAATAAAATATACCTACTTGGCTACTGAATATATAATTAAAGTACTATAATTGTACCTACTTACAGTGTTATAATTCTATATATACCTATATATTTTATACACAGTTTTACCTGCAGAGTTTTAAATAACTGCAATCGTAGATCACTATATACGTATTATGTACACACATATACACGACTACACGAGTATACTATATTTATGTGATGCCCATATGGCTATATAATATATTATATATAATGCATACTTGCAGTAATAATGGGGCAAACGGCAACACGTGGTTACTTTTATTTTGTATGCATAAAGAATATTGATATACAATGATCAGTAGTTGTGGTGGGTTGGGGTAGTTGAAACTTAAATGGGTTATGACGGGAATATGAACGATTTACATACCTATGTATAGGTACAATATATCTATGCGTATTAGAACGACGCGTGAGGATGTACCGGCAGTACAATAAACGAGGGAAAAGGGAAATATCCAGGTTATCACGTCCATAATATATACACTTATATATTATTATTATTATTATTATTATTATCATTATAGAGCATAGACCAATAACGTCCGACTCGTATATATAATACGAAGTGCATTGGATATTATAATATATATTATGCATAATGTGTACCAGTGTGGGTTCGAAAATTACATGTAATTACGCGGCGAAAACGAAAAAACAATATAAATAGCTATTCGACGCCGACGTGTTAGTATACCGCATATACATACCTTTATAGCTATACGTGTTATTATTATACAGTCAGATACCTGTGCTCGTGACCACCCCCGCGGTCGTTGTCCGCAAACGAGTGTTTTAAGAATTTTATCGAAATCGAATCGCAGTTCTCTTTAGCTCCTCCCTAAACCCTCTCCCGCGGTATAGGTACGCACTCACTATTCTGCGTTATCTATCCGTTATTACATTGTATATTATGTATAGGTAAGCTATACATTTGTATGCGTAGGTATCTATAATATCCACTTATAACCAATAGGTACGCCATAAATAAATGTGCTCACGTCTCCTCCTTCTCTCTCCACTCCCCCTACCATCACTAATATATATTATGTTTATTCCGGACATATTAGATAGTTTTGTATGCTACACGGCTGGCATAGGTACCTACCTATATATTATATATAAAACAGTAATAATAGTAGTATAATATTTAAATGCATATAAATATAGGTAGGTATATATGTAATGAGGCTATATGATATAGCGAATGGTAGTTTTCGCCGCCTCTACATCAGACTCACGCGTTAGTATACGCATATATATACATTATACATAGTATCATAACTAAGTTCGACACGTACGTACGTAGGTAGGTAGGTATATCTGAGGTAGGTACATAATATGATATACCTAATATATCTGTCGGGACGTCGTGTCCGCTAGTAATGAGAACCAGAGGTCGTGATCCAATGGTCGTGATCCGAATTAATTGGCCAATCGCCGTATACTCAATATAGTATGAACATAAACGCACGTATAAGCGAGCTTACAAAATATAATAACATATTATGTCCAGCTAATACATATATATATATATCTGTGTATAATGTATATAAATTGTGTGTGTGTACGCCACGCCGTGTTGACGATATAGCGAAGGCGGCTCTGCACGGCTGTGGTGCTGCAGCAATATATTACAGCTATATAGAGGTACCTATAACAGATATATATGTATATTATGAGATGGTATACTTACATTGGCGGCCATTTCTCCCATCATTTTTATTATCGATATTTAATACGCCACGTGTACGGTACATCGCTGCAGAGCTGTTAAATATAATAATAATATATTATAATATCGTGTATACGCGCACGTACCTAGCTATATATTATTATTTGAATGCGAGTCGGCAGCGAATGAGGTGCACCTAGACGAGGTTTTTGACTTACTAGTAAATGCCACACTGCAGCAGTTATATTCTCGTCGAATCGTGAGATGCTCATCCTGCACCATGGTTGTACCTATATCTACCTATAGCATGGTTACCTCAAACCCGCCCACGTACATATTTGAATATATATTAATAAACATCTTGATTTGGACGTATATATATATTGTTGTTAGTTTGTGACCCAGAAACATCATAATATTGGCATCAAAGTCTGCAGAGGTAGTGGTATACGGTCTTGACATAAAATTCATGCAAGCAATGTATTATGATAAATAACTGTGTAAAAAAAAATTCCCAGCAAGCTTTTAAACTGTAAAAAATGTGGTGAAGGGGGAGGGGAGCTAAGCATATGACCATGTGCATAGTATATTGTGACGTCTATAATTTATAATTGTCTATACTACACATTGTACTTCATTATGTTATTTTCTATAATAGTATTATTATTAATACAGACATTTATTTAATTTAATTTATCAAACTCAGATTATAGTTATATCATAATTCATTGAAAAATATTTTATCGGACAGGTAATAATCGGTTAGGTTGTTCTCCACGAGTTCCCGATTTCAAAAAGCTAGGGTAAGCTGGCTAAGGAAAAAAAATGCAATTTTTCGCATTAAATAATTTACTGTAATAAATATATTTTTTTTCATACTTTTATTTTAACCTAACCTAACCTAACCTAACCTAACCTTTGGAATTTTTAATATAAATTAATTGTAATAACTGAATAATTATTTTTATTTTTAAACTGCTATTTTTAAAATATAAAGATTTAAAAAATATTTTTTTCACTGGACCTCATTGATTTATTATTTTAATCTTTAGGACTCCAATAGAAATTACTTGCCGACCCCTGGTCTATAGTATTAGTCACCAGCTATTACTAACATTGTTACTGCTAATTCGACTATATATGGTTGGGTAAAATTACATTCGAAATAACAAAAGATATATACAGTCCATATGAAATAAATACTTTAACGTTTAAACGTAACAAATAAATTAAATCAGTAGTTCTTCTATAGTCTAATCATAAAATACGTCTTATAAACGGTTTTCCATGTTTATTATTTAAACAAATAAAATAACTAAATAACTGAAATTTATATTATTGTGCCACTGAAAATCTAATAATTAACCTGTATTGATGTAACAGTAAAACATAATAAGCACATATAACGAGTATATTATAATATTATATACTAATATACTATAACTATATAGGTATTAGGTATATATTATGTAGGTACAATATTAAACATTTGCGACGAGATTACTTTACATTATAGATATTAGTTGAACTTGTAAGAATAAAAAAAAAAACAATCTTAAAACGATATAATATGCACTATAAATCAAAAATAATGTAGTTACGCACATAATATAATATTTTATACACCGACGCATTCGAATCTCGTCATCTCTACAGACGCATTTATTATATCGTGATTTTTATTAACGTTTATTGTTATGTCGAAGAAATTTAATTCTTATATATTGTACTACATATTGTTTAAGACCCCCAAGAGTGTTTTATATGTAATATAGAAGTGTCTGAGAAGTGTTTAATATTATATAATATATACCTACATTTCTATACACACAGGTGCAGTATATAATGCACCTACAATAACCCAGAGTGCACAGAAACAAATATATGTGCTACTGATACGATATAAGCGTAACACGATACTGGTAAATTTCAATATTGCGTGCAAAAGGGATAATGCGTGGATCGTCTCATCGTTTTGCACCGTCGTAATATATATTATATATAGGTACATTCCAATAAACCTACTCATATATTATATTATAGCTTATATTGCTACCTATACGATCCCCCGAATTATATTCAATATTTAATATATCTAACCTCGTTTTGCCGATTGATTTTTAACGATAATATATAATAATGTGATCATCGCCATTGCAGTCATTACGCGGACCAAGTTTTACTGCTGCAGCCTGCAAGCAGTGATAATATTTCGGCACATACGAGGGGGTTGATTAATATTTCTCGAGAACCGAATTCCCCTAATTTTGTTACAGAAAAAAAAGTATTATATTATAGGCATTTATAATTGTTTTTCGCATTGATTGCGTATTGAGTTTTGAAACTATTATTTATAAAATTGCTATTTACATGATGCTTTTAAAGTATCAGGATATTATGTTGGCAAACCGATAATGCACAATATTTGACAGCTATCACGTCACGCCCCGAATCCCAACTGGAATGCATTTCATACTTTTATCAGATACGCTGCAGATAATATAACTTGTCAAACATCGTTTTTTCATACCACAATGCGTTGTGTCTATAATATATGCATATTATATTTATTATAATGTGACATGTTGGGAAACTGCAATACCAACCTTATACTGGGTTGATTACCGAAAAAATAACGATATACTATTCTATATTTCTTAGTCTACTGGAGTCTTTAAAAATATGTTATTATAATAATATAAGTAATATGTGTATATGCGGTACATTTTATATTATAATGTACCCATATTACATTCTATTCTCTTAAAACATTATTTTAAATTCAGGTCAGCTGTTCGAAATGCATCACTTTATATACTATTTTGAACAAATTAATTGGGATGTAAAGTATATAAAACAATCGTCGTACAAATAAATCAAATAAACTATTAAGGATCAACGATGTAAAAATAATTTTAGTTCCAAAGACACGACCAAATAAATTACAAA
>CARXXK010000003.1:61824071-61978766 GCA_949089665.1 Macrosiphum euphorbiae | reverse complement strand
TGTTAACTGTACGGGAGGCGGTGGACGCGATCGCCCTGGCGGTGTGGTCGTTTTGGCTGGTTGTGTCGGATCAGCTCGTGTGTGGTGTGGAAGGGGGTGACGTCGTGGGAGAGGTGGCCGCGGGGAGTGATAATCCGGTTATGTCGTATACGTGTGTGCGTGCGTACGCAAACGGCCGGATGGCAGGCGGGAGGAGATCGTCTCCGGTTGGACGGCTCCTCCTACCAATGGGCGGCCGTCTCCCACCGACGCTGGCCGCCGCCGTCACCGCCGCCGTTAACAGTCGCTTAACCAATCGTTTAGTTAACCATCGACTGCACACCGGCGCGTACCGATCGCCTCTCGCGCGTTTGCGTTCGCTGTTTAACGTTGTGTTACACTCTCAAACACAATCACACACACACCGGAGTGTTTATGTATTATTATTTTTATAAATATTGTTATAATATCGTATAGACTCGATTCCGCAGTTGTGACATATTTTACTTTGATTTTTTTTCCATCGTCTCAAATTTTTTGAACCGCGACCGTTTTTGCGTTTTAATTTTCGCTCGCGTAGTACAAGTCTACTTGTATATTATACCCGAATAGCTGCCAAACGGCACGTCGAAGACGACTGTATAATCGTGTATATAAAATCCACGACAGACAAGCGAAATATATACCACTATCACGACGGCGACGCTTATCGGCGGTACAGTGCAGTCGTCGGGTCGCAGCAATACGTCTTTGCTGCGGCAGTGGCCGGCCGGGCTAGCAGCTGCAGTGGCCACCGGCGGTGACGGCATCGGTAATAGCAGGACGACAACGACGGCCACCGCGATGACCGTGCACGAACTGACGGCCGCTTCAGCGGCCGGCACCATGCCCATGCACCATCTCGGCAGATCCCGATTCATGATCACGGACATATTGTCCGACAACGGGCGCAACAACGGCGGCGGTTCGCCCGTGTCGCCCGCCTCGTCCACGGACGGGCCTCGTGATCTGTCTCTGCACGGCCGCGCGTCCTCCGGCAGCAACGGCGGAGGCGGTGGCCAGGGAGCGGGGCCCGCCGGCGTTGGCGGAGGGCCGGCCGACTCGGACCTGAGCGACGACCACGAGAGCGGCACTGATAGCGGACTGCCAGGCGACAACTCGTCCGTTTGCTCGAACGGTAAGTCATCCGTTTTGTTCTGTACAATATTATTATTATTATATCACATTTCGTTGTTATTATATTTCCGACTTGATTATAAATTGAAGTTTGCATATAATATATAATATTTTAGGTAGGTTTGCGTATATGTTCACGAACACCCATATTTTGAATATAATATATATATTGTGCTCTGCACCGTGTTATCGATCCTAATAAGACTTAAGACTCTAAAATAATATAATACAGGTAGCGAAAATACCTATTTATAAATTTCTAAAAAATACATTTAACTTTCACAGTCAATAATATATATTATAATGTATAACTCCAGTGTACCTACGCAGCATAGGTAGGTACCAACGCAATAACTAAAGTCTGTACACCACTCATCGGTAAAATTCGGTATAATATGTTTAAGCAAAGTGCATGCATGTTAGAGATTTAGAGGTTTTATAGAATTCATAAAAATAAGTGTTTAATTTTATTAAAAAAATATATTAAATAACGAACTACGATTATGTCGTTATATTTCCTGTATAAGTTAGGAATAGTATTTAAAATATATAAATAACAATAAACTATTAGCTTCCCTTATTAGATATATAGTAGTAGGTATATACCTGTATTATATGTGGATAAAATCTTTTATAGGTAGGTATAGTACTATATTTTGTAGGTAAAATACATGGGTATATATGGGTATAGTCATATTATACACCGCAGTCAATATTCTATTATAATATATAGGTTCATTTTTCAAAGCTATATGCATATATATATATAAATATATAGGTATAGGTTCTATAGGTATGTGTAGCTGTAATATTTGTAGGTATAGGCATAAAGGTAATAATGGTTCATAATATATTCATTTCATAATTTCTTCAAAGTGAGATTGCACAAATAAATATTATAGACGAATGTTATATATATTTTATTAAATTTAATTTTCATACATTTTACAAATTATGAAATTATTTTTCGGTGAGGTTGCATCTTTTGGTCTTATTGCGTTATTTATAGTACCTATACCTATATAGTACCTAATATTTGAGTAAATAAATAGTAAATATAATATAACTTAGTATATCAGATATATTCGACAGATTTTTTTTACAGATTAATTTAATTCAGGATACATGTATTATATTAAATACATATTGGATATTATATTATATCATCGCTCGAGAATTTCGTTTAGGTATGGTTAATTGTTCAGGTCCTTATAGATGCATAACATAGGTATATTCAAGTGATTTTCCGGAGTTCATAGTGGTATATTATATACTATTACATATACCTATTGTATATGACTATGACTGCAGCAGTTGGGTCAAGGAACCCTGCTTGAAAATAATAGTCGTCCTTATTCTATAAGATAATTTATAATACGTACATAGGTAGGTATTTATTATATATGCTTACGTCGTTTTCAATAGTTAACTTTGTATGTAGGTATAACAATAACATATTAAACTCACATATCTGCACAATTTTATATTTTCACTTATTTTCGTCAAACGACCGGTTTTGCAAACAAAAAACAATGATAAACGCTAAAATATCCGACGTATGTTTCTACATAATATGTATAAACATATAGGTAATAATAAAAGCGCCCAACACGCATATGTGTAGGTATAGGTACCTACTATTATATACCCATCTTTACCTATATATTTATTCGTATACCACTATTAACAGACATAATATTTTTAAGTTCCCATCTCACGAATCGCATGCTTACACGTATATAGCATTATACGTTATATAAGTGAATACGTCGCAGCATTTTTCTGGACGTCGAGGTCGAGCAGAAATAAAATAATACCTATAATATATATTTTGATGGTTGGAGGCATTAAGCTGCGTCTTTTCATCGGCTTGCTATTGAAATATATTTAGGCGGAATGGGACAAATATAGCAGTAACAATAATATAATGGATTTTACCGGTAAAGGTAAAGGCGCGAAATCAAAATAAATATAAACGAGGTATATATTATGGTGTATAATTCGATTTGCTGCGCCCGTGTTTGGGTTGTAAAATTCGTTTCGTTTTATATAGGTATATAAGTTCATCCTATTATTGTCGCGTATAAATATATATACAGAAGTCAGTATGAATATAATATAATCCTCTTGCAAATAAATCGATACACCTAAATTATTATTTTATTGAACACACACTCACCATATAATACATGCTTCACATTATGTATATTCACAGAATGATGTGTATGTATATGTATATACGTTATACTATATAATGAAACGCTAACTGCAATTTTGACGTTTGAATCGCCGGGTCAGATTAACATCAACCCCCTCGTGGACAATAGGCGTAATCCGTAAGTGCGTACTCGAGATTTCCGCCCTTGTATATTATTATTATATTATACTATTATTGTGTTATAGCCGTCCGCCGCACAAATTATAGTTATAACATATTATATAATATTTTAAAAACATCTAAAAAATCTATAAATACACGCATTTTTAGTTTTAAGTTTTTTCCTTATCCAGTGAAATCGCCGATTATTGATAACAATACGTGCAAAACGCAATATCAATAATTGTTGTCATCGCACTTCTATAGAATTCAGACAGACATAAATATATTTTCCCGCGTTACGGATCTCAAAAATGTACCCATATTCATATGAAGGAGGGATGGTAAGAAACTGAAATTAGCACTGGGGCGCTAAATTTCTGAATTCGTCTATGGAGCACCCGGGTATATATAATATATTATTATATATCTATATTATAATTATTACATTAAAGTGCTCATTGTTGCTTGAAGTCCGACGATAATATTACTTACAACGATATTGCTTATATGGTTCGATACATAATGTACAATTATACAGTGCAACTTTTTCCAGTACCCTATATCATTTACACCTATGTGCATCGGCCTTGTCAAGTTACACGGTATATATTATATAGGTATGTACTGTATAAACGATTTCATTATGGTTTCGAGCGCTAAAAACTGTTTTTTTGGTCCCGTCGAAATTGAATATTTTACGAGGTGTTTTTTACGACGCTTTTCACTATAATACAGCAGTCGAGTTTTTTTCTTATTAATTTCGTATGTGCAGGCCGGGCCTTGTTATTACTAAAATATTTTACCTCTGGTGAACATATTTCACCCCTGTAGTGGAAAATTCGATACGCCCGAAGGGGAAAACCGTTTTGTCGCGACAACGTAACACAGCGCGTTATGCAGGCAAGTTATGTTTATTCTTTAGTATTTTTTTTCTTTCCCCTTTTCGCTTATAATCAACTGTGCTGGTCGTTTTACACGCGAAGCCGCCTTTGTCACGACTTTGAATTTTGAACTAATTTAGGGAAATAAGGAAAAAAAAAAATATATTATGGATATAATTTGGGTTACGATATATAGTGCAGGTTTCCGAATGACCATATTGCCGTGAAAGTGTGCGGTGGTAGGTTTTAAACACAAATCGATTGATTCCAATTGCGAGGCCGCTCAAATTATTTTGAACGGTCATTTTTAAAACGAATAAACATAGGTAGGTAGAGGTATACTCTGCAAACACACACACACACACCTTTAATATCGCGATCACGGAGTCACGCGATTTTCAAAAGTTTCGAAAAAGAAAACACGATAGATAAATATAATAATAGCAACAAAATGTCCAAAATTACATTTGTTATTATTATTATGTTTTTTTTAGTACAACATCGTTTAAAGTTTGCGCGCACCTATAATGCCACAACACAGCAGCAACCTATTGAACTGAAATTTATATATATACTATAGGTATATACATTATACAAATGTATTGTTTACACTGTATGCCTATACATAACATAATATTAAATATATATATAATATATATATATATATATATTATATTATATAAAAGATTTTTCGTATACCTATATAATATAAAAGTAGGTATACATAGGTATGTTAATACATAGGATCGTGCTTATTGTACCTACCTATATCGCTACCTTGTAAGTACCTCATATTATATGGTGAAGTATAGAGTAGGTATATACTTAAAGTACATCTATATTATATACTTTGTAATGACGACTGAGATGAGAGAAAAGGGATTATAATATCGTCACTATAGTAGGTATACAAACACTTCACATAATGGTTAAAGTACCTATATCACTGATTATATATTATACTATATGGATGTATACATGTATGTATTATAGTAATTTATAGGGGGTTTCAAGTGCATATAATCATGTACGGAAGGTGTGTTTTGACCCACTTAAATTGTTATATTTTAGTACATTATAGGTATATAGGTTTAAAGGTGTTTTTTCAAAACAGTGTAATCCACACCTAATATATATATATAGGTATCTATGTGATAATAATACTACTCACAATAATACCTATATTGCAATAATACAATATATAGGTACAAACGATTTCTATACCTACCTATATATTTTACAGGCTACAGCTAAATCTCTTCAGTTTTTTTTACCTTTATAAAATATAATATATTCGTCAGATTTTCTATGTATTATAAATGTTATTGTACACTATAAATATATATATATACGTACATTTACATAGGTATACCTACCTAGTCCTGTATATACACAAATCATATTTTATTATGATATCTGATAGGCATACAGCGGGGACGATTTCACCGTTCCAATTCGAAAATGATTTTCGGGTATAACCATTGGTGTATTAAATTATTTAAATTTTAATGTACCTAAATACATATGTTTTTAGCTATACCAACCTACCTCATATTCTATACCTGTAGTAGCAGGACGAAAAGACCGCTGACGCCATCAATGTTGTCGACAAGCCCGTTAATTAAACGGAACGAAAAAACGAGCAATTTATATAATGTTTACTTTCCGTATACGCAAACACGCGACTGCTTTACCATAATTTTTTTCAGATCATCGCAAAAGTATAATAATATATCGGTATAACATATTATCGCTTCAATGGTTTTCGTATAGTCGTGTCGCATAAAAAAAACCCATCATTAGAATTATTATATTTTAATTATTATTATCGCCCGACTACGACGACTACGTTCTTGTAACATGTACATAGGCCTCGAGACCACATAAATATTACCATATAAACATATTATAGGTGACGGCAGGCAGCAGCTCTCCTCGCGGTATAATTAACGCGTTTCCGCCCGTCCGCAAGAAGTGGTTTTTTATTTTCGCCTCTTTTCCGGTGCTGGTAAAACGATATAATATACATAGAGGTATAAGCTCGCAGATAAATACACACACGCACAAATAGTAGGTATAATATATTTATATATATTTCACACTGTCAGCGTTTTCTCTTTGCAGACGGAAAGAATGTACAGTGACATGCAGAGTGCGAGGGCGGAGGAAGGGCCACGCGGTGACGATATAATATATTATATACATTTTATTTCCCGCCGACCGCTAATTGGCGCTAATACACACTCGGAGACAGCCGTAAATCGTCCTCATAACCTAACGATATTATCACGTTGTCGTCGTCCTATATATTCATTATTCTTGTTCTGCAGCGGCTACAAATATATAATGTTATGTGTAGGAACTGAGCCAACAGTGCAGCACCGAAATTAGACGCTCGTCGTGTCTCTCTATCGCAGCATCGCAATCGTCTATATTATGGTGTGTTTTCCGTTGGTATATGTGTTTGTTAAGCAGTTGATTAGTCATTGGTGGAAAGATATGAAAAGCTCGTTAATATATAGAATAAACATATCCTTTTGTATAAGGACCAAGGAGAACCCTGCAGGTGATGACCACGTGTATGTCGTATATATATTTTACATACATCTATATTTCATCAATATAATAATAATTTCTGTCTTATACACCTAGGTATACTCCCGCCACTATATATTTATATACACCCCGTGTGCACAGCTTAAACCCATATAGCAGGAAGCTGTATGAAACAATTCGCCCATATCTCGTCCCGATGGCATATATATATATCCTCAATGATATTTTATACGAATTAATGCACTCTACGATAGTCAAATTCGTACTCCATCATTATTATTATAAGTGTTATACCTCCAACTATGTATCTAGTTATACATAGTACCTATATGGTACCTATTATTCATTGGCGCAACTACACATTTGAACTAGGGGGTGCTTAAGCTCCAGGTTTTTTGTGATTCAATGAGACCTAACAAATAAAAATTTTCTAGGGGGTGCTAATTTTGACTTAGGGGGTGCTAAGGACCCAAAGCACCCCCCCTAGTTGCGCCAATGCTATTATTACATTTTCGTATATAACAACCGCGACATAGTGTGTATAAATCCATCGCCGCCGGCAGTTTTTCCGACGTATGTATGTACTACGCTGCAGACACGCAATACTCACACACTGAGCTGTTTATATTATAATATTATATATATTTTATAGAGTTGTAATAACGCTTATTTTATATTAGGTACCTACATATATATATATATATATATTGGACGACGGGAAATAACAAGTCGGAAAATGTTACAACAATCGATTTACGTGCGGTCCTGTCACGCCATCGTATAATGATATTATAATGGCTAATGTGTCGTTACGACCGCCGCCATCGATAACACCGATAATCACTTTTTAACCGACTGAATAGAGTTTTCTGGTCGCGAACGCCGTCGAATCGCACAATGTATACAACAATATTATAACACATATTATATATATATATATAGTATAGATGCTCCGTATATTCTATATTCGTAAATTATTATGCAGTGTGTACTATAGTTGTCAAGGTTATGTCCCGGCGAGATTTGTCAAGCGCACCGGTTGATTAAACCGCGCGATGATGACAATAATAATAATAATATCGTATTATACTATTATATATTATACATAGGTATAATATACTTATGTACATATATTATTAGAATATACTACGCCACATACACATATAATATAGTTTATACGTATAGTAAACGCGCAAAAAAGGAATAATATATACATACTGAGCAGTGTGTATGAAATATTCTATATTATTATATTACATCTGTAGGACACTGTATATGTTATTATATGATAATAATATGTACCCACGAGGAAATAAAGCTGGTGCGTGTTTTTGAGCTGTATATATATGCACACTATATATATATTAGGATATACACCGCGATATCAGTAATATAATAGTTGTGTGTGTGTGTGTGTGCGAGATCGCAGTGTTATATATACCATGTTATATAGAAATAATATTTAATGATATTTATTACAATATTTACAATAATAAAGAGCAAAACTGAAGAAATGATAGGTGTATTTATAATTTAATTAAAATATATTATATTATAATCATAGTTATATTATATTATTATATATATGTATATAATTTATAATATTGTAAAGGCATGACGAGTCTAAATTGTGCTTAAATATACATTATTCTTTCAATCTTATCATTACTTCATATATTTTAGTACCTATACTTATTATATTGTATATTGTGAATATATTTGTTTAGATATTATTTACAGTGAAAAGACTAGTTCCCTGGGATAATGGTCCCTTTAGCCCGGGCCCGACCGCCATTCTATATAAACGTGTAGATTTCTAGCGAGGGTTTGTACATGTACCTAGCTATAATGCCATATATTGCAGCAGTATAACGTATATAGGTAGGTATAACATGAATTATAAATGTGATGCAAAGGTTCTAATAAACTTCACAACGGTATACAAAGTTTAGTTCAATAATAAATTGTTGTCGTACATGTATTATATTGTGTTATCATAAGGAACTGTTACGTTAGTTGGTGCTTATATTATATATATATATATGAGCTTCGTCGTGGGGTCCGGTCGGACTCCGTTTTGTGACCCCGTCTCGACAGCGACGTGTTTCGCTCGGGAAAAAAATCTATTATTAATAAAGTTAGATATATATATATATTTACCTGCATTTTAAATGTGTATAAAACTGCGTATATATATGGGAGCACGCAAAGTTCTTGGCAACCGAGCCGTTTTACTGTATAAACAACACCCTTAAATAATATAATGTATTGTGTTTATGATTTTATACATAAACCCTTCTCCTATCCGTTACTCGCTCAACCCTCCCGCCCTTCCGTGTCGGGCCTCAGGGCAAGGATTGACCCTCTACATATATACCTATACCCTTAATGGGCTATATCGGGAGCTATATATGCGCAACGGGCACGCCATCGCACACACACACACTGACAAACACGGGAAGTCCGGGAAATTCGTGCGTGTAATAAAACGAAAACAACGGACAACATAAAAGGACACCCCCACGCCCCACGTCGTGTCGACCTTTCGTGACTATTAATTTTTCGGAATCCCAGACTTTTGCTGCCCACTCACGTGTTGTCTGCGCGCGTATGTGTGTGTATATGTATACGACATAATAAACTATTATATAATAATTAATAATATTATACCTATACACAATATTATATATATGATTACCTGGTCCGCGTGCGACGTTTAAAGGCTTGCCACTTTAATAAAATATTCGAGAAGCAAAGACGAGTGACTATACTGCTGACATTGTTGGTGTTTTACTTCTGCCATTGCTCAAGCTGAGGATATCATGATGATATGTACCGACCCACGTTTTTCTGCAGTCGACCATATTATATTAAACTATTTCGTACACATTTTTTTCGCCTCGGGCTAACAGAATAAAATCTGACGTGCATGGATATTATATAGTATATATACCTGCAAAATCATCATTAAATGCGCGCGCCTTCATCTATAGATAATATAGGTACCCGCGTGATTCTACCCCGCCTATTATTATATACATACAAGAGCGATTGGTAGACAATTATTGTTCCGTACGCGCAACCGTTTAAACGATCTACATGGCGGTGCGAGATTTATATACGTTTGAATCGAGAGCATTAATTCGGTTAAAGAGCGCAGCTCTCCGCCGTGTGTACCGACGTCGTGTCGTCGGGTCCATTAGCGTTTTATATAATATATACAATATATATATATACATATATACCTACAAACGGGTTGGGCGGAGACTAGAAATTTCAAACGCGCACACACTGCACCACACTTAAATACATATATACGCGCATATAAACAAGTCGAGCACCATTAAATTGATATATCTACAAGTGATGCTAGGCGGTGGAGGTGAGACTGCGCAGAGCGGGGTACACCCGGCAGAGCGGAGGGTGTGTTGTGCGCGCAATAACGAAATATACTTTAGGGGCGGTGGAGGGAGGCGAAAAGCCACGTCGCCGGTGGTTGCTGCGGCGGGAAAACAAGAGAGTTACATTGCGAGAGAGCTGCTGAAGCGGTATGGTATATATAGTCGTAGTTGTGAACACCCTCTCTCACCCCCTTTTCACCCTCACTACCACTGCCCGCTCTCCCGCCACCCGTACGTAGTAAAGACTCTCGTATATATTAGCAACGTAGAAGGGCTGTACGGCGGAGGACCACTTAAACCCCTCTCGCGCGCACACCGCGGCTCATTGGCTTTCGCGGCTCTTTCCCCGCCGGTCATCCCTTCCCGCCCGGCAGATTTCTTTCTTTCTTTCCCGTTTTACTCCAATTACCGTCACCCCGCCGCCGGTAGTACACGACAATCGCGCGCGACCCCTCTCGACAGCCATTGTATACTCACACACAAACAACCCCCTACCGCCCCAGCTTGGGGGTAAGTTTATACACGCGGTACATTGTTCGAGCCGGCGCGTTACGATAGCGCTATTTTTTACCACTCTCATTTTTTAAACCCCGTTTTATTTTTTTAAATGCAAATTGACAGACGAATTATATTCGTTACATATTATATAGGTTGGGTATACTGCTACAGTGTGTCGACAACGGGTTTTTCACACCCGGTCCCAGATACCAGAATAATAAATCCGTGGCCCGTCACCGGTCGCCTTGCATCACGATATCAATTACTATTGTATATAAGTGCAGAGAATTATATAGCCTAAAAATATAATATTATGTTCTACATAAAACAGAAGACAAAAAAATTGAATTCTATACTGTATAATGATTATATTAAATTATATACTTTTAGAATAGATATTTTATAACTACAATATTGTGTACACATATTTCGATCTTTAGTATAAATGACTTCTATACGCAAGAGCCGCATATACGCAATAATTTACTTATAGGTATATTATATTTCGTGTTTGATGACGAAAAATAGCACAATTTAAAAACATTTAGTAGAGTTTTTCGTGCACGACCCATTGCCGTTTATGTTACAAGAGCGTTTTGTGCGATTTTTATCGTCGCTATATATTTTGCTACCGTAATGACCGGAGCGGGCGACAGCGTTTCGCGTGATATGCGTGTCCCGCCTAACCGCCGCCTCCACGACGTGCGCATTCGAGTCACCGCTGCTATTAAGCTTTATATCGCGTTTCAGATTTTATGATATTATTATATATTATATTATTACTGTTTTGTTTTCGTTTTTGTCACATAATGTGTTCGTGATGTCGTGTGGGCGTACCATATATATAAGTACAAAACATTATAAATGTCCGGCAAATAACTATAATAATATGCAGCACCGCGCACATAATAATATATAATATAATATAGGTACCCACAGCTACAACTATATATTATACTGTAGTATCAAATATTATATACCATGGTTGCTAATTTTTTTTTTATACATAGAATTACACTATAATTCCCCCGTGCGTTTATCGTATACGTTTTGTAGCTGCACATTGACCGCGTTGTAATCGTGAACTTTTTTTTTTTTGTGCTGCAGGTCATAGAGACGATGACGGACGGAATTCCGGTTCAAATCTCAGCAAGAAACAGAGAAAAGCGAGGACGGCGTTCACGGACCACCAGTTGCAGACGCTCGAAAAGAGTTTTGAGAGACAAAAGTACCTGAGCGTTCAGGACCGCATGGAATTGGCGGCCAAGCTCAACCTGTCCGACACTCAAGTCAAGACTTGGTATCAGAATAGAAGGTGAGCCTAATTTATATTATATCAGTTTTGTAAATTATTTGTATGGTTATTGATTATATTATGGTATAGGCATAAGCGTGCGCACGGGGTAGTCATGGTAGGCACTTGACTACTCTGCGAACTCCCCCTGGCCCCCTCAATATTCAATATTATTATTATGATAATTGATAGTCAATCATAAAATACTTTTTTACTTTGGTAAATTTAGTTAAATGAGGTTACCCCATCCAAATTAGTTTTTATAACTTAGGTGCGTGAATATGCATATTATATATTATACATAATATGTGTGTATGTTAAAGTGTTGTGTACTTATATATGACTACCCTGTCAGAAATTCTGCGCACGCTTATGGGTATAGGTACACCACCCTCGCGTGTATGTACATCGGGTTCAAGTTGTAATATATTATGCGTTGAGTTTATAACTATATTATTATACATAGGTAGGTAATCTTTAGCTACCTAATATACGATTGCCGTTTTGCGGCGGTAAACCCGTGGGCCGTGACCATATTTCCAAACTCCGTGTCCATCATAACACCGCACTTGCAAGTACCTGCCTATATATTTCCATCCGGAGCGAGGCGCTTATTATACTATTATATATTGTAACCTACCTACCATGGTATTATTATAAATTATAATATTATACAATAATATCTACGACGAGAAAAAAATAATAATTTTAACGAAACGCCTGCATCACCCCCGACAACGCCACCCTAATCGCCCCCGAAAAAAGCAATAATAACAGTATACAACAAAGGTAGAGCACGTGAACGGTGAAAATTCGGTAATAGCTGTATATTATGAATATTATATTATGGCTCTCTAATGTATGTGTGTGTGTGTGTGGTTGAAAACGGATGTGCTGCAAAAGTCCGTGGGGGGCGGGTCGTAAAGCAATACGATATCGTGTCTGATATGCGTTTTCGTGTGCGGCCGCCGACGAAAATATTGTAATTGTCGTCGTTGCGATGAAGGGTGTGATGGTGGATGGGAGTGCGATCGAGAGGGGGTGTGAGAAGGCGTTTTCTGAAAAATATACCGAACGCAAGAGACAAGTGTAAAACGCTATGTGAGCTTTTTTCTTCGTTTTATATTATACATATATATATATATGTGTGTGCAACCGCCAACCGTGCGTAATATTATACGTTGCGAATGCAAATTCCACCCCTTAATACTAATAATAGTTTAAAAAAATACACCCTCTTCCCGCGCTCGCCTCCGAAATACCTAGCGGAGCATAATGCACGTTATACGATTTTTATCGCGCCCCAGATATAATATAATATAGGTTTAGGTATATAACGGGTTTGTATAAATACAAACGTTATAAATATATTACATTATGTGTACGATTTCGGCGAAGGGTCCGAGTCAAGTATATAGGTACCTATATATAGATGCTCCGCGTATAAATGGGACATTATAAAGGTCGGTCGTAGCGGGGATGCTGTATAGGATGCTGTATAGCAGTTATAAACAATTTTTATATTATACGCTTTTCGAGAGACGTCCCGGTCATTTGTCAAGTACGTGCGTACCTATATACATCTGAAACGTGGTCGGAACATAAGTGGTATACACTCGAAGAGGATCTATTATAATATGATATTATAGGTGTGGTATCCGCCCGACGGGGGGGTGAGCTCAAGCACAAAAGCCGCGAGCAATAATCACAACACCGATGCGCATGTTAACTCTTGTGTAAACGTCGTCGCGGCTAATATTCCTCTTATTATTGTATTGCACACAAACGCGTAGCTATAGGTATATAGGTACACCCGTACAATGTGTAAAGATAATATTATTGGCGGTGGTGAGGGATGAGAAAAGGAGACGGCGAAAAAAATCCTGGCACATGTACCGACATGGATAAATCATTTGGAGTGTGAAAAAACGGCACACACACACACCATTATAACAATAATATGTACTTATGTATTGTAACAATATAATATATAATGTATAAACGACACTAATATACGATATTATATATTGTTACCTACATATTATAATAGCTGTGACTTGAAAAGAAGCCTCTGCGGAGGTTTTCGCGTGTCATTTGGTGTGCACCGCGGGTGCGGTTAAGGAGATAATTTATAGTCCAGTATATACACCGTGGGTATAAGTGTGTGTGTGTGTGTAGTTGTATAAACTATATATACATGCATACCTATATACTTATATAACGTATATTATTAGCATCTGCTCGGCGACCGCGGCAAAGGATTGGTTGGTCCTGGTGACGAGGGGGTTGGCCACGACGAAACGACAAACATTTTAATAAAATATAATATACAATATTACAATATGTATAGGTACATTGTATTGTGTAACAAGCGCTCAGAAATTATTTCGTGTCGCCGCCGCTGCAGCGGAAGAGAGATTAGATATTTCTATGCTTGTCTTATTCGCTCCGAGATGTAGATACGTCGTGTAAAATATGTTTACAATTTTTTAATTTTTATACATAAACTCGCGTAAATATTATTATTATAATAAGGGCGATCGGTTATTCAATAATAAATATAATCGTATTGTTTTCGGCGTCTGTCCACATACACGATATTATCTACGTATAAATATAGTGATATCTGAATGTTCGTCTATCAAGTTATATGAACACTTGCAAATTGCATTATTGGTACCCCATCATAAACGCGACTTAATAAAACTGCAGTTGGCGAACGTCTTATTATAATATTATATCTTTGCCTCGACTACCTAGCTATACGACTGAACCTAACCTACCTATATAATATTATTGTATTTTCACGGTCGGAAAAGTTGATTTACTGACGACCGTTGTCGTCGTCCCGGTTGATTTATTTAATGTGCACTGCGTCCGCACCGTATGTATTTACTGCAATGGTCTGTCGTTGGCGCACTAAATCAAAGGCTAAAATTAGTTAGCGCACATTATGTTGTTCTATAGTGTTGTACTGTTGTACCTCTTACTCGACGGTCGCGTAATCACACTAGGACAAGATGAATATACACTCCGGCCCCGACTTATATAGCATAGCCTATTATATTTATACATGCGCGTTTAAAAAACTGTTTTTCGCGCCTTTGGCACGCCGCCTTGAGGACTCGTATATAGATACCGGAATTAGAATCGGTAACGACCCATTAACCGCTGCTCACACTAATAATAATAATAATAATTATATTATTATACAATAATTAAGTATAGCGCCAGTCGCCAGCAGTAGCTTTCCATCATGCAGGCTCCTTTGTAACGAGGTGACGTTCATTATTTGCCATCGATCATAAGCCGCTTGTTGCAGAACGCTAAATAAAAACGGTGTTTAGTTCAAATTATAGCCAAGAGAGGAGTGTAACGGAAAATTATATTTATTTTTATAATCCAAACTGAAATTTCTTTTATAACTATAAATGCGTGACAAATTTAGAGTGACCATAAGCCACGTTCATTAACCCACGTTATGACAAAGTATATTTCTTTGAAGATGGTGTTCCTCTTCCGAGCTAAATTCGGCGATCACTGGTTATAACATCATCATTGTAATAATAATAATGATGTGTACATTCGTCCAACGGTTTTTTCGCCGATCGTTTTAATTGACACGTCGCCGTCGCGCGCCGTCTATCGTGTCTCGCGATGAAGACGTTAAAGCGTCGTTCGCGAAAAGCGGTGAAAAAAAACCTTCCCATAATAGTGACAAAAACGAGTAAGATTAAAAAAAAAAAACGAACCGAAAATTTAACGAGAAAAATCGAGGGTGTAAAAAATCGGAGTGGTCGTCCGATTGTAGCCGCGCGTGAATCGCGTGCGTGTCGAGCGACTATAATATATAATAATAATAATATTATTTTATCTATGACGAAAAAAACGTAAAACCATAATATTAAACGTCATATACATAAACTATTATGGTACAGGTATAGGTACTATTATATGCATCGCAGTCATCGGCGCGCGCGCGAGCGACTCTAGACCGTATATAATATACTAAACATGATATCGGAATTTTGTGTGTTTTCCACGGGTCGTTCGGGTCACGTTCGCTGCAGCAGTGGCTATTGTGTATATATTATTATTATATCGAACAAGAATGATGATGACCGTACCCAGTCAGCTCGCTCGTGCTCGGGCACGTCGTCTCATATTTAATGGAAAAACACGCGTCTCTTCGTCGAGGGTTTTCTTATTATTTTTCCAACCTCCCACTCCCCGCTCGCCCGGACACTGCCTATTCGGAATCACGCGTATACAATGGTTTTTTTTTTTTATATAGTTTTCGTTCCATCCGTGTTGTAATAATACAATAACAATAAATATAGTAATAATAATAAAATAAAAAATACGAGAGGCTACCTATATATATATACCGTCATCGCATCTATATATTATATATAGAATATACGCGACTATACCGATATGATGCGTAGTGTCGTACATTTCGCCGCCGGCATCAGAAAACTCATGAAACGAATCGATGGTGTGCGTGGCAGCTGCCGCCGCCGACGCTGTTATATATACATCATTGACGTTTTAATCGATGTGTCTACGCGACGCTGAGTCGGAAAAACAAAAAAAAAAATGTCTAAAAAAATCGTACACGGTGCTCAGTCGCAGTTCGAGTCCATCTATCGTACTATGATATAATGTGTATTATTTATTTATTAAAAATTAACGGACGGTGCCCTTATATTATTATATTGCATTAATGGTACCATACGATACCTTACAATATATCACCACAAATAGCCAATTGCTGCTGCAATAGTACCTATATTATGCGACTACGTATTGTATTATTATTTAAATATAAATATGTTCTAGAGCTGCATAAAGGGATTTTGTTTCGGAAAGATTTTTCATGAGACATTCATTGTCATAGGGTACTTATTGACAAACATTTTCATAGATTTTCCCTTGTAGAGGAAAAATATCGAGCGGCGTGCTACGGTTTTCTATTGATTTGTTGATCTGATGACGATGTCCGTCTCGCCGTTGTTATTTCGATTATCCTTTTCAAAATAAAGTGTTAATATATTATATAGTATCCGCCTTTATTATAAACTATAAAGTATACCTAGGTATACATTATGCGTATTAATGCGTTCAAGGGCAACCCGTCTTCGTCGTCGATTAAAAATTATTAAAAATATATACCTAAGTTTCTTTTAATCGTCTTCTCGTTCGCTGTAAAATAGCCAAAGTTTCTTTAGCAGACAGTTATTATATATTTTTTAATGAAAACGTATTTTTCATGTATAAGTATTAGGTGTACTCTGCGCTACATAAACGAGTCTAATGACACGTTTTTTAGTTTCCATTTCCTTCCGAAATAGAATTACTATATCATTATAATAATTTGTATAATACATGCGAACGCGGTATAGTATATACCTATACCTATAATAACATGACCGTGGGGCATCTCTTATATATACAGCTTAACACGCAATAAAAATTACAAGTTTTTTTTTTAAATTTTTTGTGTCCAACTTGTGCGCGCAAATATTCTATACTTGATATCTGTGCGACTTTTAGCGGAACAACTAACTAATAGTTTTATAATTTGTATTAATTGCCCAACAAAATCACTCCAGTTTACTATAATATTATGAAATAATACGATCAAGACGATTTGTTTTGTGTATATAAACATTAAGTATTTTCCCGCACCCATGGCCTTCGCACTCATTCGCACACTGCACAATAATATATACTTTTCAGGGTAATGTGTTGGGTATACTTGTTAGTATAACATTACCTACATGAGATAAGATGAGAGATAATAAATTATCCAAAGGTAAATAGTAAAAAAATTCTATTTACATAATTCTACAACTCGTATTACGATATCAGCTCACTTATAACAATTATATAATATAAACAATTCTCGCATATACAAGTGAACATATATAGTCGAAAACTGCTCATGATGTACGATGTACCTATAGCTATATACTAAAAACAATAAAACTATTACTCTATAGTAATAATTCTTCTAGTAGAGGGTTCTGTAAGTTTTTTGTTTTTTTTTTTTTAAATAATTTACATAACTATATTAGATCAGGAAACTGTAAAACTATATATTATTATTGATGCTCAACAATCCAATTTTCTTATCACTATTTAGAATGTTCACTTCCTTAATATTTACTTGATATACTTAAAAGGGTATATAGGCATATAAAGTTGATAGTTTAAACGATTGGGCCTATTGCTCATGTCGTTCGATAAACACTACATTTTTACAAAACTATACCTATGCACATTATACATAAAGGCTATAATATGTTATATATTAATATGTGCAATTAAAACTTGCACTAGCATTGACAAAATCGTTTTCTAATCCGGTTGGTGTTGTTATGTTGTGCAGGACCAAATGGAAACGTCAGACGGCAGTGGGCCTGGAACTGTTGGCCGAGGCAGGCAACTACGCGGCGTTTCAGCGGCTGTACGGCGGACCGCCATACGGATGCTGGCCTTACCCGGCCGGTGCTGCGGGGGGCGCGGGTGGCGTCTCCGGCGGGGGCGGCGTTTCGGGCGCAGGCGGCGCACCGTCCGCCGCCGACCTGTACTACCGGCAGGCGGCTGTGGCCGCGGCTGCAGTGTCCACGCTCCAGAAGCCACTGGCCTACAGGCTGTATCCCGGCATGGCAGGCGGCCCTGGAGCCGCGGGCTCCGGCGCCGGCGCGTCCGGCCACCATCACCATCACCACCAAATACCGCCACCGCCCGTGCCGCTCGCCCATCCGATGTACTACGGCGGCGTCCACCATCCGGCCACCATGCAGCCGATGCTGGGCCGCAGCCCGACACCCGAACCACCCGGCCGGTCGTCCCGAGGCTCGCCAAGGTCGACGGTGGACAGCCGACCCGGTTCGGTGGACGTCGAAGACGACGGGTCCGACTCGCCCAACGTGGACGTTTAAGCGACGACCGCGGCGCGCTGGCCCACCGCGTGCCATAATATGATATACCGTCATCGCACGCCACGCGCACGTGACTCTATAATATTATTATAGTTATTGTCACTCGTTGTCGTGTTTAAGTGCAGCTGCAGTGTGCACGCGTGTCTACAATAATATTCTTGTATATACATGAGGCACTGTAAAATGCACCCTCAAACACATACACCCACCTAGTCGTCGTTTACTCTCTTTATTATTATATATTATTATTATTATTATTATGATTAATGATTAATTATTATTATTATTATTATTATTATTTGTATATGTATAGTATATATATTTTGCGTTCCGTACCCACCCTGACGTGAAAAAATGTTTTTTTTCTTACTTAACTTCTCATATTATAAATTGAGAAATTATTATTATGGCGAAATCTACTACGTTTTAATACTATTATATAATAATAGTTGATATTATTATATATATTTGTAAGAAAACCTTGTACACAGAACAATTTTAAATCATATTATAAATTATATTCCCCTAAAGTACAAATGTTTTATTTTTAATTTATTCATAGTTAAACCGTACTTCATATAATATACAATACATTATATTGGTATAACACGTTTTTCAAAAAAATATCCGAATTTGTTCGTTAAACACACGTGTAGGTATTTGTTATTAATATTATCATTATGAACTCGTGCCGAAGATTTTGTTATGCATTTGTCCAAACTTTTTTTTTAAATTTCAATCAAAATATGCCGGTAAGGCAGAGACTTTAACGTTCGTCAACCATCCAATTACTCGAGAGTGAAACAATATAGTGAGTATCACTATACAACCTGGGTATAACATAAATTATATTATTACCTATCTTGTTTATTAACATACATAATACTTATATTATTATATTATTATATTGTATACTAGTATGTCTATAATATACTTTTGTTGTAGGTATGTTTTTCATAATTTTGCTTACCACGATTGTTTCTTATCTTTATTATATATTATTATTATTATTATTACTGTAAATATTACTTAGGTATGTATTACGACAATTAGATACCAATATTGTATATAATGTTATAGATACAGTGTAAGTGATAAGTATCAATAATTTATTTTGGATGTATATTATGATATAGTGAGTAAGCTAGTAAATATAAATAATTATATTATACGAAGTCGTGCAATGTAATAATAACAATTTTAGACTATACGTATATTCTACCATAGTGTACCTATATATAGACATTTTATTAGTTATAATCATAACATAATAATTGTATGTACTTCTATGTTGTCGTCAGGCTTGGTATATGTAACGGTATATTTTGTATGACATATATTATAATAATATGCATATTGATATAAGTACGATATTTGTCATGTAATCGTCGAGTGTAGAGAACATGATCGTGCCAAAACAAAATTAAGAAAAAATAGTGTACGCGATTAAAAAACAAATGAACAAAATAGGAAAAAAAAATACCAAGACTCTTTTTTTTTTTATTTATGATACACTATAATAATTATATACATACCTGATATTTAGGAATCGTATATATTGTAAACAATATTTATATTCATATATTCAATTATATTATATATATAAAAGCGCTGATGTATACGCGATTGCGCGTCGCCGTACGATGGTTTTCCTTGTAAATAATACCTATCATTCTTGTTACATGTAAAAATATAATAAATAAATTAACATTATTGTTTAGAGTTTAACCGAAGCGTTTGCATTATTATTACTGCGGTACCTATACGTTACCTATATATTATTCTATATAATATACCTCATATCCAAACATCACATCATATCCGACCGATATCATCCTTTTTCACTAGAGCTCTCGTATTATATATACACGCAGCAGTCGTTCAGAGTTTCCACGCTGTGCTGTCGGTGCTCACACATGCACACACACACACACACTTTGAACGTGTGTACGATTTTCAATTGAACTCGATTCGGACCGGAGTTCCTGATCGAACACATGTCGGCCGCGCGGGGTTTCGGTCCATTCGTTTCGTACAATGACTCGTTTTTATTTCTCCCTCTCGCCCCCACCAAACAAAAAAAAAAAAAAAGAAAGGAAGATATACACGAGAATCGCGAGTTGATTATATTATTACACATACACACACACACACACACACATTGTGTCGGGCTTTATAGCAGCGTGCACTCGTATATAGTATAAAATTATATAATTAATCGCGTGTTGATGGGTACCTCCTAATGTGTTATATTTATTATGTAGTAGGTGCCTAACTAATTGGTAAACGGTGGGTCCTCGACGTCGATGCATCTGCGCAGCCGGACTGCACATATTATAGGTATTATGCGTATTACCTATATGTAAATAAATATAAAAAAAAACTGCAGCAGCAGCAGCTATTCCTAAGCATAATATAATAATATAGCGCAGACCGTTTTCATAATGATATGTAACACACATAATACTTAATGTTATATATGTTTGTAAACGCCGTATCGAGCATCGACGAGGTGTCGAAATTGATACGAAACGTGAGTAGTTGGTGAAATCGAATATTAGGTAGGTACCAACAAAATATATATTATTATTATGTGCAGTGGGTATGTACCTAAATCAGATAATATTATATACATCATGCTATGCTCACCGCGACTGCAAGAGTAAATAATATTGACATAGACGTCGAGGCAGGATATAGCACGGTATAATATATTATATATAAAAGTGACCCCCGATGTCAATTTTTTATTTTACTGACCTATTATAGGGCTATAATATTGACAAAAAAAAATAAATGTATCAAAGTGTCAACAGGACCGTTGAGGACCCGAGACCCCGTGGGTGGGCAGCAATTTTCTGTAGACTATTGTTATCATCCTTCCGCACCCAGCATAAATCAAAAATGTGGTAGATATTAGTAAAACCAGAAAACTCCACAGGTATAATTGTTAATATCACCTATTTAAGCAGTGTGAATTCTTATTCAGCATGAAACATTGTTAAAATATAAATGGTTAACCTTTAACAGATTCCACGTCTCTAGTATAATGGGTATTATAGGTAGGTAGCGGTCCTTAAACATATCAAAGGTGCGAAATATACAATTTAAAAAGACTAATGTTGGTGAAGTCCCTACAAGTATATAGTGCAGCAACAGAATCGTCAGGTAGGTAACCTATATTTAGGTACAATAACACTCATAATTTATTGCTTATTTAAAAGCTCTTTTCCTATAGCGTTATCTATATGAAGAAAATGTATCATAGCTTGATTGAAATCTACTTGTTAGCATTTAAATCTCTAAAATATTAAATTCTTCGGAACGAAACACCCTTCCAGACGATTTTAAATAATATTTTGTTACCATATACATTTTTCGACTTTGTGATGAGACGATTTCCGAACACTCGTTCAACCTACACCGTTACAATTTATATTTTATCAATGTGAATACACATTGTCCCACTCGGTAGTTAATGTTTATAAACATAATATATTAGTATCATAATACATAATCGATGCACGTTTGCAAATAATTTACAGTACGTAGGTAATAATACATAATATTGTCATATTCTATTAGCGTGCTCTTTTATTTTTTTCTATTTTGTTTAAGTTTTGAACACTATTATGCAGAATATTAAATAACGGATTGAAAAAAGTTTGAATCATATAAGAGTTGGATTTTTTACGGGCAACGAAGTGCACTGGGTCACCTATAGATAAAGTCAGTCGCCATCAAAACTTTCTTCCATTTCTTTTTAATATTTAAATTATAAATTAATTAAAACATGCGGTAATCGATGAATTTAAAGTCCATGCTATCTTCCTCCCTGTACGCATGCAAAGAATATCTGCGCACTTGTAGCTTTTCGCATGTTATTACCTATATCTGTAACACACAGGTGCAGGTGCAGTATTATGCCTATACATAGCTATATCCTAGGCTATAATATATTATTTTACATGAAGAGTTAACCAGCTATCATTTTATAGTATTGTGGCTCCGACTTCACAATATATTATAAAAATATATACAGTGGAAATGTATTGAAATAAATATGCGGTTTTAACAAAATATTATATCGTTTACATATAACTACTAAAATGTGATATGTCCCGCAGAAATATGGCTGTACCTATACATAATTTTAATTATATGGTATATCATAATAATTTATTTTTATATTATAAAAGTAGTTAAAACTAATCAATTTTGCTTTGCATATCTCATCTAGTTATTTCGTATTACCTATTTCAAGTTATACGACGCAGCTGTACAGAATTCAGTATATATACATCAACTAGTGTGCGACAATTTAGACTTGAGAATATGAAACAGCAATGAAAATGAGGTACTGAATCATTTAAAACATGGGCCTTAGATCTAAATGTGGAAGATTCTTAGACTAAATGTATATATTATGCTGCTGCCTGCTTCAGATAAGGATATTACAGTTATCATCAGAAGGGTAAATAATTAAGAACATCTCATAGACATGTAAAACAATACTATATAGCCGACTAAAGGATAATATTTAAGACAGCTGCATGCAGCCATATGCCATGATGCCATGGAAAATGTTTACAAAATTGCATGATTGATAATATATTAATATATATTATATGTAATACAATTTATGTATAGGTATATGTATAACTCATCTCTTGAGTTATTTTGTAAGCAAAATCCCTGTTGGCATAATATGGCCGCACTACTTTAACGTTTGGGAATGTATATAATATGCAATCCGCTATAAACAACTGTTTTATATGCCGATGGAATAATATCTATAGAAAATATTGAAAATTAGATTATGCATAAGATAACGATGAAGTGGAAATGAAAGTAGCCACATGTAATGAGGTATACCTAATAGGTAGGTACCATTGATGCAATAAACAAATTATCAATTTTTTTTAGGGTTGTGTACAAGAATGAACGTTTTTTGAGCGTTTAATAGAAAAAACGTGTAGAAAAAAATTATTGGTAAATATGTGAAACAATAAAAAATTACAAATTATTTGAAAAAATTATTGTAACATATGATAAACTAGTAGTTTATACTACCTGGGAAATTATATTTTTTTCAAATTTTGTTTAATTTTACAACTTTCTATTTTTAAAGTTTTTTAATGTGAAAAAATATAATTTTTAATTGAACAACAAAAATATTACCAAATTATTATATGTGTATACAATAAATAATTGGATACATCAAACAAATTAATATTTGCCCGGAAGTTTATTATCACCGATTTAATATAAAGCTTAAATTAAAACCAACTAATATAATAATATTATATATGTGGTTAGGTAGGTATAATCCGCCATATCTCAATATCTGTGAACATTTTAGTGCACAGTGTGTGTTTTGTCCACCGATCTTTTATATTCGGGATCAATTGAATTGATTTCTTAATACAGGTAGTCGATATGTTTACCTATTGTATTGGTTCCCAAGATCTGGCCGTTGAAGTCACACCCTTTTAACACATTTATTTACTAAGTACGTATCAGTTATAAAAACTGTTCAAAATAATCATTTAGCTATCGGTAAGTATATAAAAATAATTTTAAATGTAAATATTAACTTATATCTATTATAGTCATATCCCATGATATACTTTACAAGAAATCTAGTATTTTTTTTTACCTATCCATGTTTTGTCTACTACGAAATTATATCGAATAATAATAATAAAAACAATAATTTAAAATTAAATATTATTTAATCCATAGTCATATTCAATTCGTTGGCTAATACTTGCATAGATACACCAAAATCGGGATATTTCACTATTATCATATATTTTCTGAATTTGATTGTCTATAAATTGTAAAAAACAAGACTCCCTCCCCCACATTATTACATTTTAAAAATGTTTACCATTACAATATTATGTTCTTATAATATATACTTATATCCACGGTTTGTACAATATAGCATACACCTCTTGTCTGCTGCTGATTAACTTTGGACGAATACCGAACCTCGAGCTTGGAGTATATTGTGTAAATGTATTTCACATATCGAGTTGTAATTGAATTTGTTGCATTAAGTATAAATTCTATATATGGGAGCCAATTCAATGGTCACTTTATATTCAAAACCTTTACGAAAAATCTGCATGCCAATAATACTGAATCGTTCATGGACCTAAATGTTTTATTGGCTATACGTTGACATATATATATGCATTAACCCTGAGGAAAACAAATTCTACCCTTCATCGTCGCATTCGTATGATTTTAGTGCATGCGTTATAAAACATCAAGTTTTAGAAAATGATGTATAGTTTAGAGTAAAAAAACTTGTAGAAAACACGTTCACGTGTTGTAGAAATTAGAAAACATATGTTCTAGAAAACGTAAACTATTTTATTATTTTCATTTTAACATAATGAATGCCTGACCCTGACGGCAATTTCTATAATATGTTTATGCACATGAGTATATCTATAGATATTTGTATACGGTTAACTCCCTTTTTTACTGATTTTCATAGTAAATTATATTATTAGAAATATATTAATCCATAGTAGATACAAACTTGCCATTTAATAATAATTGTTCGTGATACAATTGATACAAATATTTTTTTGATTTACTCTTTCACCCTCCCACCATTAATTTATGTTTAGTTATTGCAAACACGCTACTATATTATAAATTCTTAAATGATTCCGACGTTCCGTAATAATTTTGACAAACAAAGACGTCGTTTATATCATATACTTAAGGTATACCAGCAAACATAAACCTACAGTGAAACTTCCATGTAATGAACTACCTACCATATTATTCAACTTTTTGTCGAACGAAATGTTTTGAGAGCCATAGAGATATAACCAAATTTTTTTTTTTATTTGAGTTAAACAATCTATACAAATTATGTATAATAAGCTTAAGTGTTAACAAATTAAGATTACAGCCAGAAAAACATGAAGGAGAAGCCACCCACTGGTGCAGACACTCCAGGAGATATAACCAAATTAAAACCAAATTCATTTAATTCTATATATTTGAAACATTTCTGTGCGATAAGAATTTCTTTTTTTTTTGCCCATTGAGACTTCGTATGATAATATGGAAGTTTCACTGTAATATAATATTGTTATATCGTGTCAAATACTATCGATAGTACCGATTTGACAGTTCGAATTTCCGTTGGTACAACAGTCGCGTGACCATCGGATACAAAATATGTTCTCTATTACCTATATTATACGCCGCACAAATGTCATTATCGTCGTTATTATTATTTAAAATAATATATTATGATGGTTGCAGAGACGCGCGCGTCTACAAAATATATAATAAAAAAACAGACTGCGCAGTACACACACACAAACAAACACGATAATGCTCGTGCCCTAAAGGTTAACAGGCGAAACGAGATAAGTGAAGACGTGTACCTGTGTATACATATTTTATGTATAATATATATATGTATATATAACATGTATGAATACGCCGCCGTCGGTGGTGGCCGACGTGCGTTTTATTCGCTTCCGTTTTCCGCCGGAAGACAGACAATGGCAATGTATAGCTGCGAGCGCGCGCGCACACACACACACACACACACACAAACACACACACTCACACGTCGTATAAACGCGAGAGGTTAGGTAAACGCGGTCGAGTGAAAGACTAAAAAAGCCTCCCGAAAGAACAGAAATTATTAAACTCTGTACACCAAAAATATTACAACCCGCACGCGACGACGATGTTAGGTACAGGGTGATATTCACCACTGCAAGAGGCGCTCACCCAATTTTTTTGAATTTTTACCAGGTACGCATAAAATCTTAACCATAATACGTGCACATGCTAACACTTAATATATATATATAGTATGCTATATTAGGTTTTACATTTACATCCTCGGACTATTTTCAAAATGGAATCATCACATCGTTTGACCTTATTACCTACAAGTATAATAAATAATAATGTAATAAGTGCATATATAGTATATTATATAATAACCGTACAGAAAACTACTCGATCAAATGTATCGATTTACATATAGATATTAAATAATATGTCCATTCAATATTACTTATCAAAACGTTCAGCAAAACCGCCTCTCCGAACACAATACTTTTCCGAATAAATGCTGCATATTTAATAATTAACGGATAAAAACGGTGCGTTTAGGGTGCAGTGCTGCACCCTGTAATATGTACCAATGTCCAATATATATATAAGTACGGTGGTCCGGATAAGTATATTATCGCTTGTGAGTTGTACATATATATAATAATAATATGTATAAACAATATAATAATAATAATAAATAATAATATGTAAACGCGGACGTAAAAGACTGAGACGACGAGCACACATTATGACAGGCGCTGTTGGCGTTAAAAACCGCAATTAAATTATCCACAGGTACGTGTGTGCATGTGTATATGTTGTTTTTGTTGTATTATTATATTTTTTTAGCGTGTCTAATGACACACGAGATGGTACAAAAACACACACATACACGTCACATATTGTATGAGGTCGTCGGCGTGCATTCGGCGGCGTTGGTCACACAGGATAAATATATATTAACGGATGGCATTTTGTTCGGTGTTTTTTGTTTTGTTTAATAATATAGGTATAATATGTTTTTTTTTTTTGTTATTCGGTAAACGCGCGTGTTATTGTAGGTTTATGATGTCGGACATGCAGGTCGGACGACGACAGTGTGATGACCAATGGCGATCGGTCGCGTATATATTGTTGTTATATATATATAATATATATATAATATATATATATATATAAATAGTAAGTCATTCCGGAGACGTGCGCGTGCGCGTGAGTCGGTATCGCATCATATATTCATATACTTATATATAAATACATATATACAAGGCGACAAATACACATATTACATTTTATATAGAATAAAGTGACCAAAAAAAAAAAATCACGTCGTAATTGGATTTAAACGTCATTGTGTCAAGTCATTTCGGATGAGGTCAGAATCCTCCATATATATAATATTATATAGGTAGAGGTATACTGCTGCTGTGTCTGATGGTAGACGTGATGATCGCGATGCTCGTCGAATTATATGTACCTATAAGATAATAATAATATAATGACGACGCGTTGGTGGAAAAAACAGTAATTTCAAATTTTCCTATTCGTTTTTCGACCGAAAAAATTCGATTTGATTTCTTTTCTCGTGCCACCGCCGCTGCACGCATTATTGATACCTATCTATTTTAAAATTTCATTTGAGGTTTTTTATTCGCTTTTTTACTATTGAACTATAACATATACATATATATTATGTTTAAGTTCCTTGGATACTATATAATATGTCTTACCTTATTGGTATATAATAGGTGGTATATATAGTACACGGTACCGTTTTTTGATGGATGTTGTTTTATTGTATTACCTATCCTAGGAATTTATGTTCCAGTCGTGTATACATCTACAGCGCTATTAATTCCGTGTCATCGGCCAAAAAAACATACCAAAAGCAATAGGATAAGAATTATAAGCCAGTTTTTTTTTTTATCGGCTTACAGTAATTTTGATTGGTTCTATTATATTGATATATTACTATATGTTATATTGCACGATCATCGACAAGTTCAAATATTTTGTTTGTGATCACTCGCTGGACCGTAGGTACACGAGCCGAATGTAACTATATGTATATGGTTACTGCTGCAGTCATTTACAGTTTTAAAATTATTACTGTCATTATTTTATCTATTATACCCGGGGCTTAATGTGGCACAATAAATCGCAAAGGGTTTACTGTGCTATATATAGGCTCCACCATATTGTGAGCGTTCCAATTTTGTTAACTTAATAGTAGGTAATAAAATATTCTATTATTTCTTAAGTGTAATGTGCTTTGTAACAATCGATGTCGAATACCTACCATTTATTATACATTTCATTTACATATTAGATATGTACTATGTACATTTTTTTTTTTTATTTATATCAATAATTTTTTAATCCAAACTCTATCCCGCATACTCCAGATTTTAAGCTGTGTAGTGAGTTATGGTAACACCTTTAACAAAATATTTAATCTTAAGGGAAAAGGCATGTTTTGAAATAAAATAATTTAATAATATAAAATATATAGTAATATATGTATAATCGAAATTTAGCTATATTTTCTTATATTACACATAGGTAATAATTTACTTAACGCTTACACATGAAACAATATGATAAAATTAAAATTGTTCTGTGTACAAAGTTTTCTTACAAAAATATAAAATAATATGTGATAAGCTAATATATAAAAGTATTGGCGTATAATGTATATTATATAATGAAATATATTTTGATATAGTGGTGAGACGATACAACATATAACACATATAACATGTAGCCAATAGCCATGTAGGTTAAGTTACATAGAAAAATAATGGAAAATAAATTAAAAAAGAGGGTAAGTGGATGTCTCTCTGCTGTACAGTAGGTTACAAGTGGGTCATCATTGTATAATGGATTGTATTAAACTTGAATTCAATGATACAATATCATTGTATAAGAAAAACGATTCTGAGCGGAGACGGTTTGTCAGTCTGGATATTTTATATTGTTATTAGTTATTATATCACGCAAGTTGAATTAATATTATTTTTTTTATTCGTTTTTATGGTGATAGACAAACAGTTATAAATTAAAATCCCATTTTTAGCGGTTTTTCGTAATTTTTTGGTGGTTTTTCCCTATTGATAATATCGAAAAATTACCACTCTAAAGTACCATATTGCAAATTGCGAAAAGATAAGGTACTATATAATATATTGAAATCGAGGCACTCCTTCTGGTAGAAATTTTGTATACAGGATATAAAAAAAAAAAAAATTATGCAGCATTGTAAAACCACTAACTTCCTCACTCCGCTCAGAATCTTAAATGTAGTTTGGGACAATTCACATTTCGGTAGGTTTTTTTTTCACAGCGGACTTCGTTAATGACATATCACTCGGTATTTTTATGATATAAGTTATATTGGTGAACGGGTAGTACAATATTTAATATACTTTAAATATGTTGTATTCTTTGAATAAATATACTTTTATCTTATAACTACATACCTGTTATATATTTTGTTTTATTTGTACAATTATTCTTTATGAATATAGGTATAGTGTACACTTGAGAAATTTTTTTCGAATGAATTCATAACGTTTGAAAGTAATTAAAGATGTACTCTGTTGTTGTTATAATCTTTGCATATATTATTAATGAGTATAATAACATATATTTTAAGCTAATAAAAATTATTTAAATATTAATTATAGGTTTTGTAGATCTTTTTTTCCAACCAGAACTTGATCATAATATATAATAATAATAATATATAATAATACACAAGTGCTTTGTGCTCACTATACCTACTAAAACACAAAATTATACGCTTGAATCTTAACTCAATTACAATTAAATAAATATAATATGCAGTTTTTTTTTTATCCATTACATGTATATAGTATCAATATAGTGTAAGTATATTTTAACGAGACAATTAAAATTGTTTTAATATAACGCATTACCTGTACTTATGCATATATACCTACCTATAGTATGGACTAACTGTATTGTTATACCTACTTTATTATAATAAATTAATATTCCAAGTACACGTCATACACATACTATAATAGTCACTATAGCGAAGCTCAATGATATGCTATTCGTCTAAAGCCGGATTCCCACGACTGGTGTACTTGCCAAGTACACGAATAATCGCCATGGCGAGTGATTTACAAATATAGTGTTCCGACGACTGGCATATTTGTCAAGTAGGCCAATACTCGCGCACTTGTGCAAGTAGCCAAGTAAACTGTTCCCACAGCTGGTTAAGTTATTACAAGTATTGGCAGTGGGCAAGGCCGGTTTTAAGGGGGGGCACCGGTGGGCAATTGCCCGGGGGCGGCACACTTTGGGGGCGGCAAAATTATCTCAGATAAAATAAACAAAAAATTAATTTTTTTTGTAAAGAGAAAGATTTCTAAAAAATGATACATTTTATTACTATTTATTTTTTAAATTCACATATGCGTACATTTTTTTTTACCTATATTTTATCATTTTAAATAAAGAAAAATAAACGTTATTAACTAAGCAGGTAGGTTCCTACTAGGTATCATGGAAGATTCTAGGTAGATAGTACCTAAGACCTAAGTTATAAATTAGTTACTTATGTTTTTTTGTATAGTTTACCTACTATTAAAAATCTAATATTGGAATGCATAGGTACCTAGTTAAAATTGCTAAAAATTAACTGCAAATTAAATTTCAATGAGAAAGGGAAACATAAAAAAGGTGGGCAAGTGGGTGTCGCTCTGCTGTACAGTAGGTTACAAGTGTATCACTGTATAATACTATAATATTAAATTTGAATTCAACGATATAATATCATTGTATATAAGAAAAACGATTCTGATCGGAGATTGTATGCCAGTCTAGGTATAAGACATAATATATACTTATCTATGGTATTAAAAAAAATTGACCTATAATAGGTACCTATAATAAATTCCAAATTAATCATATCAAAATATCCATTAGGTACTTATAACGCGTTATACATCAACAAAAACCGTGATACTATCATAGATATATAATAGTACACTTTAGAAGTTTCAAGTACCCACGAATAATATTATTCAATCACAACAAAAATAACAAAACTAGTTATTCTAAGTTTTTTAATATGTAATTTCGTCCAAATTTGAATTTAAAATGTCTGTAAAAAATAACTGTGTTCATATATTTTTTAGATTTTTTGGTTACAGTATGAACTATTTATGAGAACCTTTGTTTTAAATTTGCAATCCTTAGCTATAAAAACTGAACATTTTATAATTTATCAATTACAATGATTGATAATTTTCGAGATTTTGATAAATTTTGTTAAAATTCGATCTTTAAATGCTTATAAAAAAAAACTGTGCCTATGTATTTTTAATATTTTTCAACTGCTCTTGTAACAATATATCAGGAGACTTGTATTAATTTTTTACACTTTTTGGCCCAACAGATAAAACTTTATTGATATTTATATAAAAAAAACTAAAATAAATTGAAAGATGTAAATGTCCATAAACAGCTCAAAAAGAGTCAAAATATTTTCAAAATTGTATGGTGTATAGGAAATGCTAATATAAATATTCAGTGAAATTTTCATGTATCTAAAGTTATTCGTTTTTGAATTACAACAAAATAAGGAAATCGCTACCTACATGAGAAATCGAGTGAATATTCAATGTTGTAAAAATTTGAATTTCAAACGCTCTTAAAAATTTAATTTGACTTTCTTATAGACATTTTTTTTTTTGATAAAGGTAGATAATCTTATAAGGAACCTTGTATTACATTTTCAAATCTTAGATTTAAAAAGAAAAATTTTTACGAATTCTTAACTCAAAATAATTTGCTAATTTTCGTGATTTTTCCATATTTTGTCAATTTTTGAACTTTAAATACTTATTAAAAAAAATTGTGACCAAGGATTTTTAATATTTTTCATCTGCCTTTGAAACAATATATTAGGAGCCTTCTATTAAATTTTCAAGCTTTCGCAACCAACAAATAAAATTTTATTGATATTTTTAGAAAAAAAACTAAAAAAAAAATGGAAAATGAAAATGTTCCTAAACAGTTCAAAATAAATCAAAATATTTTGAAAATGTTATCTTTTGTGAAAACTACTGGGAAATTTTTACTTTTGATCCCCCAAAGTACCAAATAGATTCACTTTCCTATCAGAAAAGATACTGATGAAAAAAATCCAAGCTCTTTTACTCTCTTAAAACGTGATGACAGACACAAAAAAAATTTAAAAAAAACACACATCATTGTAAAATCAATACATTCATCGTTAATTCGTTTCACTCAGAATCTAAAATTAATTAACTTTATGCCCCCCCCCCCAAAAAAAAAATAAAATTTAGGCACCACTTCTATGGTATTAAAAAAAATGTGTTGGAAAGGGGTGCCATAAATATTGTGCCCGGGGGCGAAAAATCCCTAAATACGGTCCTGGCAGTGGGGGAGGTATTTAATATATAATTTGGATTTATAAATTAGTTTTTAGCAGTGTAGTCCTACTATTTATCCTTGTGGTCGTGTAGTAAATAGTTTATAAAGCCGAAAAAGATAAATAATCTTATAACACACCATGAGTGACGACGATAAAGTATTGGCTTGTGCGTCATTTATCGTTATGTGAGGCGAATACTTAAATTTGAAAAAAACTACAAAAAGCCCAAAAAAAAAAAGGTGGTGGACGTCATCTAAGCCGCAATAGGTAAGTTTAATATAACATTTTATGTACCTAGATATTTTTAGATATTACTTACAAAATGTTTAAGATATTTAAAAGTATTTAATATTCATATTATTAATTAGGTAGGTACCTACTTAATTATAGTTAATATTTAGACTATTTAAGCTATATTTTAGTATTTTTAATTAAATGCGAGTGCCTAATCGTAAGTACTCAATACATTCTCCATTTAGAAACTATATCTTTAGCAATATATTGCATATAATATGCATATTATATACACTATATACTAATTATGTTACCTATTGGTACATAGGTACAACAAATACATAGATAATATTATATTACGTTGATTAATATACAGGTAAAAATAAGTATTACATGTAATGCAGATTATTACTATATGTTTATTGTTTACATGTTATAAAGGTACAACGCGACAAATCTAATCGACGATTTGAGGCGTGAACCATCTGGTAAATTTAAGAATTTTTGCCGAATGTCAGCTACAGATTTTTAATTTTTATTATGCAAAATTGGTCCAATGATCCGAAAATCAGATACCAATATGAGAGAAGCGATCCCTGTACAGGAAAGGTTAGCAGTTTTTTTTTTATTTATTTTACTCTATATCGTAATTGTAATATTGTTACATATTTTTTATAAAGACTGGCAGTTGCACTTAGATTTCTGGCATCCGGCGATAGTTTCAGTAGTCTGTCATATTATTTATTTAAATTCTCAATCCAAACAGTGTCGAGATGCGTATACGATGTTTGTAGCACCTTTAATACAAGTACTAAAAGAAGAAAGAACATAAGCTTCAAATATATTATGTGGAATAATGTATTGTACAAATATTTAAGAATTTAATAAAATTAAAATTTACCTTTAAAATATAATTTTTTTTTTGATTATAAAATATATAAATAATAAAATACATTAGGTATTACTTGACATAAGTATTAAATAGTCTCCGCTATTAATAAAATAAAATAAAAGTACCTTCTAAGCTTAAGTTAAAAAAATAAAAGAACAGTGTTAATTCATGTTATTAGGGGTTTGATAATGGTATGATGATGTTGAAGGTACCACTACAGGATAGCTATTATAAGTAGAATATGAAGGAGTAGAAACATGTCCCTGGAAATTTCCTACGTGGTAATCGGGTTGTAAATGTTGAGAAGACGCCGATGATGGAGTTAGTTGATTTTTAAATTTGAAGTTTGACGGTCACCGTTCGTAAAGTAAACACATTGTTTCGACGAAGAAGAACCCACTGTGACGGTTCATTTTCTATGATAGCCTCTATCGAATCAGCGGCAAAAAAAACGTAGTGCGGTGTGGGCAGTAAAATCCGCGAAAGGTAGAACCGTTTGGACTCCACGGCGAAAATACCGCAGTGCGTTTAGAGTCTAACTATCCGTAATTTATGGTGTATAATACCTATAATATAATAACATACCTATACAGTGAAACCTCTAATGCCGGCCATTCCTAGTCACTGGAATTTCGTCCGTTATTCGGAGGTGTTCGCTATTCAGAGGGTTTAAATTATTGTAAAAAGTTTGTATTTGCTTCACAAGAAAACGTCCGCTATCGGGAGGTTTTCAATATTGTTATATGTCACATTTGCATATGCGCTAGGTGCTACCGTATTCCTGGTCTATAGGCGAACGAATGGTGAAAACACGAGTGTTCCCATGGCTGGTGTACTTGTCAAGTATATTGGCGTTCCTTTGACTTGTGACTCGTTTACCGACAATCCTCGGGAAATGCACCAGTGACAAATAATTGTACAAGTATACCGTTCCCACTACATGGCAAGTATACACAAGTGACGAATATTTGGCAAGTACGCCAGTCGTGGGAAACCGGCTTAACGCTAACCAGTGCTGGATTTAAGTCTTTGGAGACCAGTGTGCAATAACTATAATATTGAAATTATAAAAAAATACATAATTTCTATTTAAAAATATCTTAACATAATATGATGCATTAATTATATGTTTTTGGGTGTTTGTTAAAAGAGAAGATGGTTATGCAAAATAACACATTTAAACTGGGTGCCTAATGTTTCATGATGTGTTTCATTAAATCGAGTCACAACTCAGAAGTTAAGATACAACTGAGTCCATAACAGTATAGAATAAATTATTTTAGGTTTCTAAACATAAGTTTGGAGCACCTTATATTCATGTTGTGGCCGTCCATCCATTAGTATTACCATTTACCAGTACCTATACATAAAGTTAGCCGTTAGGATTGTTGATACAGGGTGTTAATATTGTAGTCCGTATATTTACAGAACATACATATTATAGTTATAATTGTTTGTATTTAAGATTTTACAATGGTTCTATTCAATGTAACTTTATATACTAGTCAATACAAATAAATAGACACCGAAAGTATAAAAGTTTCCAAATTATTTTAAATTGTATATACAATATTATAGTTGATTGCGATACACTAAAATAAGTTTGGGAACCGGGAATTTACCAATCTCGTAGAGTGAGCTTTCCTGACTTGTTTCATTTGTAGTCACTTCACTATTACATTCAACAACACAATATTGTTATGACTAAGTTTTGTAATCTACAACATGTTATTAATTTTAATAACGCATTTATTATTTAAAACAATACAATATATTATCAAACGTGATACTATTAATTATACCATACACAACGTATCAAAAATCAGCAACAATAACAATTATACATAGGACGTCCAATCGGACAAATTTTTCGCTATTATAAAGACAATTATCGTCCATCTTCGTCACCTTCATCGTAGTAATGAAAATCAGATGTGGTGGTGGCCGTTAATATTGTCAAACCACGAATCGTTTTACGGTTTTAGTAAATATAGTATATACATTCATACAATCATACTAGCCAATATAAAAAATATATTATGTACCAAAATATAAAGGTTACCAAATTCTTTTTAAATTGTACCTATATCAAAGAAATTATAGTTTATGTTGCGTTGTATTAAAATTATTAAAATACGTTTAGGAACAGGGAATTTAGTACTCTCATACGTCACAGAGTGAGCTTTCCTAACTTGTTATGTATCTTATTTATGTGTATAAAATATCAATATATATTAAGTATATATTATTATATATTTTACTGTCAAACTTTGATATAGACGTCGATTGGCTTGATTCTTACACATAAAATATATTCAAAAAGTAAGAACTGAAGAACTAACATTCATTTCTATACTTATTGTATGTATACCTATGCCCACTGTCCAGTACTGATTTAGTTAGCTAGTGTACCTCTAGTATAGTACTTGTATAGTACACCAATTTGAAATTAGGTATATATCTAAAGCTTATAATATTATATAATCTGGGATAAAGTGCCCCCTTCCCCATCAACCACTATCAATCGTATACATATTTGATTATTCAACAAAATCTTGGAAGGTATATTCCTACGTCGTTTAATATACCAATATATGCCTACCCTATGGGAACAATGGAACACCATACTGAGTATTATATACATATTCATCGACCATATGCGTATACTGTATATATATTTACTGATGTGCACACTATATTACAGTGACATATTAAAATCGTTTGCGTATAGTTATTAAACAATTTGTAATATTTTGTTATATACATATTAAATATGACGTGTAAATAGCTATATGTTATTTTATTTCATTTCGTTTTACTATAAACAAGTTCATTATTGCAGTTCAAGACGGCGGAAATAGCCGTTTAGCGTGCGTACAAATTTTCCCACACTCGTCGTGTATTTTTTTTTCGCACTCTTTTGCATGTGGTTGATAGACCAAATATATTATAATAGTATCTATATAAATTATATATATACACACACGCCACACACATTATGTACCATGTATATTAAGGCGTATATTAATATTATTATATCGTACTGGGCTGGTTGTGTTTGTGTACATTTACCTACTGAGCATCTGTGCCTATATGATATATAAGCATGATTTTTAGGTACATAAACATAATATACATATACCAGCACGGTGAAATATATTATAATATTATATACCATGGACGGACGATGACTGACCGCGAACGTTCGGTTTTCTTTTCGCACATGATGGCGCACGTAAACGCGCGCGTTACGACTATAATATAAATACGTACCCATACTATATGATATACCTATACTGCGTACGTATACTATATATGTATATTATAATATATTATAATATAATAATATCGTGTCGATCCGATGACTCGTGGACAAGGAAGCGGTGGCGAAGGGGCCGACCGCAAAATGATCAATTTCACATGTCCGTAGGTTCTTCGGCGATGTAGGTATATATATTATATATATACAGGTGATATGCGTACATCGCGTTCCGGTTGTTTGGTTTGCGGTTTTCGGGCTGTCGTGTTCAACCCGCGATGGTTTATTGTTTTCCATTTTTAAGCTGCAGCTACGGATTCACGAATCCGTAGCAACTATAAATACACATAATGCTGAGTCCATCATACTGCATATTATTACATTACCCTCAGCTGCAACTTGCACACTGCACATAAAAAAATGTATAATATCACGTTGCGTTGTACAATGAATCAAACGTTTTAGATGATCCGTGTGCTTGGACGAGTATCATAGTATTAGATACATTCTCATAATCTTATTTCTTAGAGCTATATAGTATACCATATATCCCTGGGTAAAGTAGTGTAGAAAGTTGCATAATACTATATGTTACATCAGGCGGTGCCGTTTAAGGAGGGGGGCATAGGATCCATGTCGGGGGTCCATAATGAATTCCCTATAAATAATATTTTCATTCAAAAATCTATATAGTAGTTCAGTGTTTATAAGTATAAATCACGGCCTAAAATTTCTACTATTGGATACATGTTTATCCCTCTGTATAGGCCTAAATGGGTAAATAGTTAAAAGTAAAATGTTTAGACCAAAATAATATTGCCCTCCCCCCCCCTAGAATATGAATCAAATCCACTACTGTGTGATATAAGGGATGGAATATCTGTTGTGAAGGTAGTTGTGCACCGGCCTCTAAAGTCTGCAGCTTAGGTTACAACAAAATAACAGGAATTATCAAGCAGTTGTTCAATAGTATTTTTTTTTTAGAAAAGTAGGCTTGCGTATACTGTGGATCTACAAAAGTTACACTTATAGTAATAAATTAAGACTGGGTATACAACGGTATCTAAACCATCTGTGCAAATCAACTGTTTCTAAAATACTAATAAATAATAAATATAATATATAATAAAAGGAATGCAATACGAGTGATATGATATTTTTTGACAATACTCTGTAAAAAAGTTTTCAGCTAACAGACATGTCAAAACCGTATAATATGAACAAAACACCATTAAAAAACCAAAACATATTATGTATTTTTTAGCTGGCTAATTTTGTTAGACCTTCATCGTTGTAGAAGCGTATAACTATATAATCATCGTTGATTTAATAAAATACCAACCTATTAGTCTCCTCTACCAAATATATAAAATAAATATAAATCTTCATATTATTCAATCTATATAAAAGTGTCTATATAGTATATATAATATAATATATGTACATCAAGTAGGTATAACGTTTTGTACAGATTGCATTTATACTTTCAAATATTTGTTTAATTTCAACAAGATAGACATTATTATTATTATTTTTTATATCGCTTATAACGTTTGATTTCTCAGTTTATATTTTAATACGCTTATGTCAATCCATTATCCACATAATATATATTATACGCATACCTAAATAACTAATAAGTTTGTAATTTAGACGAGTGTATATAATATATATATATAATTTATTCATAGTGACCATCATGTATATACATCGTAATGCAGTTTTACATATTTATATGTATACATATTTAATATATCATTAAAGAATTCGATTAATTCCTTACATTAGTTGCGCGCTCTTGTTCGAGACCATATATATATATATATATATATATTATGCGCACGGAAAAGCATTAAAATATCACCAGAGTCAATCTCGATTAACCGGTTATACTTATATGTGTTTTATCTAAAAAATTATTGAATTTCACGGGATTAATACAGCTGTAGCATTGCGAGGTTGCAGTCTACCTACATTATAATTGCTAGTCTAAAAAATACATTTTACTAACGAAAATATTGTACTAGATACCTATATTAGATATCTAAAAAGGCTTAACGTCATGAAAACGATATATTCTATTCCTAATTTAAATCCTAGGTTATAGTCTATAGAATCACCTTATGCGTATGACTAATGTATTTCGCCGGAGAAGACAGCGATTTTGAAATGTTTACCTACACCAGCATTTTTAGAAAAAATCAAATACCTACCAATCAAATCATTTAACAATATTTTGACAGAAATAGTACAGATTTTCATAGTGATATTTTTTTTAGATTCTGAGTGGAACAATGAATGTATTGATTTTACAATGATGTGTGTGTGTTTTTTTTTTTAAATTTTTTTTATGTGTTTGTCATCACGGTTTAGGGCAGTAAAACTGCTTCGATTTTCTTCAACAGTATCTATTGTTCGATGGGAAAACGAATCTAGTTGGTGCATTCGGGAAGTCAAATTTTAATATTCCCAATAGTTTTCAAAAGTGACGGGAAAAACAACATAAAAATTAAGGAAAAACGGGAATTTTTACGCAAAATCGGTTTTCCACAAAATCGATTTTGGTTTTTGGTGTAACGTGTAACTCTAAAACAAATAGATGAAAATTTCACTGGTTATTTTTATTTGGATTTTCTATACACGATAAAATTTTCAAAATATTATGATTTGTTTTGAACTGTTTAAGAATATTTTCATTTTCTATTTTTGTTTAGTTTTTTTTCTAAAAATATCAATAAAATAAAAATTTTATTTGTTGGTTAAAAAAGCTTGAAAAATTAATATAAGGCTCTTAGTACATTGTTTCAAAGGCAGATGAAAAGTATTAAAAATCCTTAGTCACAGTTTTTTTTTATAAGCATTTAAAGTTCAATAATAATTGACAAAGTATGGAAAAATCACGATAATTAGCAAATTATTTTGAGTTAAGAATTCGTAAACATTTTTCTTTTTAAATCTTAGATTTAAAAATTTAATACAAGGCTCCTTATAAGATTATCTACCTTTATAAAAAATGTCTACCGGAAAGTGAAATTAAATTTTTATGAGCATATGTTGCATATAAATTTGTTATTCACTCGATTTCTCATGTAACGATTTTCTTATTTTGTTGTACTTCAAAAACGAATAACTGTAGATACATGTTACATGACAATTTCACCGAATGTTTTTATTATCAATTCTTATACTTGATAAAATTTTCAAAATATTTTGATGCTTTTTGAGCTGTTTATGGGCATTGTCAGTTTTCCATTTTTTTAGTTTTTTTTTATATAAATATCAATAAAGTTTTATCTGTTGGCCAAAAAGTGTAAAAATTTAATACAAGGCCCTGATATATTGTTACAATAGCAGATGAAAAATATTAAAAATACATAGGCACAATTTTTTTTTATAATCATTTTAAGTTAAAATTTGGACGAAATTACATAATAAGTATATATAATACCTATGTAGTCTTATGCCTAGACTGACATACCATCTCTGCTCAGAATCGTTTTTCTTATACAATGATATTATGTCATTGAATTCAAATTTAATACCATCCATTATACAGTGACCCACTTGTAACCTACTGTACAGCAGAGCACCTTTTTTGTTTAATTTGGTTTAGTTTGTTTGAATGCTCCATATGTTTTGCTAATGAGGTTGTGTTTTGTTTTATCTGTTTTCTTACATATGTGTACGATACTACGATTACATACGGATATGTGGATGTATTAAGCGTCATTTGAGTGGGTAGCAAGTTTGACTTATTTATCTGCCCTTTCACTGCCTTTCATTTGTACATTCCTATGTGTCCAGGTATCCATATAAGAATTATGGTATTGTTCTTTTTTTTTGCTTCTTCTAATATGTTTTGGATTTGTATTTGCTATATCACTTAGATTAAATTTGTTTTTTACACTAATGAGGGAGCTTAACGAGTCAATTAGAGTAACATATTTTTCATTTTCATTTTTGTTTATGAACTTAATGGCCAGAAGCATATCCATAAGCATAGCCAGAAGCAATATTCGGATGTATATATAGAACATGTTAATGGTATAGTTTAAACGATGTCTGTAGATCGTTTTTTATTATGGATATTCCTACCCCTTCAACATTTTTGGAGGCTTCGGTATAATTTTCTTGAAATTCATTTAGATGTTCGATACTTCGATAGTACTTTTTAGGAAATTGTTGTATATTATGTTTGGAGGTGTGTTTTACTTGCATAGTGTGTTAAGTTCTGTGTTTATGTGCTTGTCTACAACTGAGGACTTATTATTTTATATTTTTTTTTATTATTTGTGGTATTTTAGAATAGTTTTGATCATTTTGTAATTCTAATGTTATTTTGTTCGCTGATGCTGGATATTGTCTGTTTATCTGGATAATCTCGCCTAGATTAAAAGTGTCAATTTTTTTTTTTTAGATCCGGTGTTGGTTCTCCCACTATATTGTAATTGCCTTTGATACCTAGCCATTTGCATTCCTATGTTGTAATTCGAGTCTATGTATTTTGTATTAATGTGTTTTTTGCTGTGTTATAAAGAATCGAGCCATATTGTAGTTTTGTTTGGGTTGTTAATTTGAATATTTAAATCAATGTTTCTGTTTCACTGGCCCAAGTTGTATGTGATAGTATAGTTAAAATATTCCGAGTGCTTGTTAGTAGCTATCTTTGGGAATTTTATGTGCGGCGACCATGTGAGCCTGCAGGAATCGAATCTAATGCCTAATATTTTTATGTATTTTTTGTTGTTCAATTTAATATAAAGTTCGCCTACATTTGATTTTCTTGTAAAGAATATGTAGTTTGATATTTCTATTGAGAAACTGAAGCCAGTTTTTGCTGACCATTTTTATAAATAATTTATTGTTTTTTGTAGGTGGTTTTGTACTGTTTTTATATTTTTACTTCTACAAGAGAAGTTTGTATCGTCTATTCGTCTGCAAATATTTTTGCTTTTATTGGAAATTTACAGTGTTTGTCTTTTTTGTTAATTGCCCCTAGAAACAGTGAAACCGATAGTGCGAATCCTTGTGGTATTATCCGATTTTACTGTGTAAAGCTGTCAGAAAGTTGACTTGATATTTTGACTCGGAAAATTAGGTACATTTTTTTTAAAAATTTGTTATAAAATGTAACATGTTGCTACAAGTAACTTAATTAAGTTTTTATAGAATATAGGGTCTCCATGTGACGTCATAAGCTTTTGATATGTCTATACTGAGTAAGCAAAGTATTTTTTTTTGTTTTGTATTGCATGTTCAGCTCCTTCTTTTATTGTAGTGAGGCTGTCATAAGTGGAACGATTTTTTCAGAACCCAAAGTCGTCGGAGTTGGGTAGTTAATTTTTTATAGAAACCAATAAAGTCTGAAATTGATAATTTTTTCCTGGAATTTACACGTTGTGTTTAACAAAGATATTGGCCGATATTCTTCAGTAATCAGTACTGAATCTGCTTGTTCCTGGTTAATAGGAATGACTATATGCCTCTGATTTTTATTATTATAATAATGTTTTATCTATTTTTAGTGTCCACCCTATTTACTTAACATCTATATGGGTCTCTTGAAAAATAAACTTATTTGACTTACGAGGTAGATATATTGCTTCTTCGCATATTAGGCGTATAATGGTATATAATAATATAATACCTATGTATATATACTTGAAAAGTTTGAAATTTGCATACGTGTCATTTATTTTACCTAAACACTTTGATTAACATGCTATTCACTGACCGTTTTAATATAGGTATTCGGCACTATTATGTAAAGAACAATACATACAGCATTTACTGATTTACCAATCTCTCACCTTCACTTCATTAATTAATCATCTATTTATTTAATTATTCAAATCCTGATTTTTTTAATTTGTACGTTTACTGAATGATCGATTTTTCGAATAGGTACTAAGGTTTTTAATGACATTTAATAATGGTATAATATTATAGTTGCACAAAATTGTACTTTCGAATTACTCTCATCCATATTTTACTGTTATACCTACATACGCTGCAGGTCATTTTTATTTAAAGTTTTATGTATCTAAATTGGGATTCAAACAAGTGGTTTCTAAGTTATATTAAACATTATGATATAGGCAAGGGTAATTGAAAGCCCTCCACTCAATAATTTACAGTAAAATAGTGTTTCAGTACTTCCACAGGATACCTACTCCGACATAACAGATATTTAAGTATTTAAAAATATAGTCTTTGAATAAACATACTGAAATCCAAAAATTAGAATTTATATAAAATATGCATAATGAAAGGATAAATATTAGAGGAGAGGAATCAGCTTGAAGGTACATAATATAGATATCTACGTCACTGGTCCGCTTCCATATAATCAAAGCCAGGTACCCCAGTCCCCGCCAAATAGTAAGATAATAACTATTTGCATAATGTATGACCGGATATGGTAATACGAGTTTTAATATTATTTTAAATGTTTTGAAAATATATAGGTATATATACAATACCGTATACTTGTGTACATATGGTATGATTGTCCTGCCATGCAATAAACACTCCAGCTATATCTATAATACCATCAGCCAATTATCTTTAAGACTATTGCGTGTTTTATTACCTAATACCTACAATATATTATATTATATATTATGGGTATAGGTATTAGGTATAGGTAATATTTAAACACTTGATGGCCATAATAATAATATTTTACTTTTAAAATAGTACACAATATTAATTAGCTCAATCTAAATTTTAAATTTGTAAATTACGAATTTATGTAAAAGACACAAAGATTCAAATTAATTTTTCAATTTTTTTGAGCCAACAAATACTAGGTAGCCAGGTAGGTATATTATATAATTAATAATAAAATGATATAATAATTATTGTGGCCTCTAACATTTTTTTTTCTATTTGCATCGTTATCATCATGCGACGATCGATCATTGTGATGCATATTTAACAATATACGCAGAATATAATATAAACTGTCTAATTACCGTAAGCGAACAGTTTCGCGTGTCTATATTATGTATTGTACTAAATTATTATACCTATATAGGTGTATGTATGTTTTAGCAAGTCATCACTCATCTACACGATTGCAAGGATTTACTCATAGGATTGGCCTATATACCTACCTAAGTATTACCTTCGTAATGTACGTAAACTAGTTAAAAGCCCAAACAAAAAACGACCAATTATAGGAGACCCCGCCAATGATGAATAGGAGATTAAGTGGTCCAAGACAAAATAAATATGAACGATAGGACAACGATAGAAATGTCGCAAAAGATCGCGATAGATAAACGGAATTTAGACATAACATTAAGTAATAATATACTATAATATTATAGTGTACCTATACCTAATATGGGTACCTATATAACCATTGTTTTTCCTATTTACAAAATTATAGTATAATATAGTATTAGCTGGCATTGAACATAGATAATATAGGTAGGTACGATTATGTATGGGAGACTATAATATAGTATAATATAATATATATAATATTATACGCTCTTACAGGTTACTACTAATAATCAAATTTCCTACATTTCGAGAGGTTACATACTTACCCAGTTCGAGGAGTTTCGATTTCACGAAGCTCGCTCGCGCACAACCACTTCCTACGGTCCGCGATCAACCGCGCACCACATCCGCGACGTACGCATAAATTAAGCTATACCAGTGTACACACAAAATATGTGCGTGTGTGTGTGTGGCGTATAAATAACAATTAAGAACACTCGGTGTAGATTTACCGTTTGCTCGCTCCTATAATAATATATTATCGTCGATGGGAGTCTGCCATAGTCTCGTGTAAATGTATATAATATGTATAAAATGCGGAGATATAATAATATCATACAACACCGTCTGAAAACCGTCATAGCATAAAAACCACACTGCACAGTATAATGTGCAGTAAGTCTCTGCATTTACAATATGCGTGTGTGTGTATGTAGATTATAATACCCGGTAAAAGGACACCTATAATATACCATCTCGCCGACCCGACACGAACACACATAAAAACGTCGTCCTCCGCGAGAGAAGGGTTTCTTCCGCGCGGGTGTGCGCGCTCGCGCCATTTGCGTCTCGTTAGGCGCCGCCGCCGGAGGTTTTTATAGGATCCAATAACTTATCCGTATATTATTATACACATATTACAGTTAGCATTGAGCAACGGCGATGTTAATTAACCATAACCATAGTAGTAAGTCGTCGCGAGTTTGTGTTGAGCAGCACTAAGTTGTAGTGTTATCGTCATCATCATCATTATTATTATTATATATTTGTGGTGTCTGCAACGCTCTGTGCAGTGCTTGTTTTTTTTCCCCGTTAATGTTTTCCAACGCGCATCCAGTTCATTTTTCAACACTTTTCTGCTCGAAATGTCACAATCGTTATTATAATATATCTATTTTATAAACTAATACGTTGCACGTGTTCGTTGCATATACCTACATGTATATATAGGTACACTGTATAGCCGACGCATGTGACAATACGTAAATACGAACTATTCGTAACTTGTTTTTTCATCACTTCAGCATAAGCGAACAAGATATCGGTATTATAGGTACAGTCGTTTCTGTAACGTTATTTAAACGTAAATATTACGTTCTAAATTATAATATGTATTTTATAAATACGTCTATATACTTTTGTCGTGTTGAATTATGAACGTCTCGGCTAATAATGATAATCGGCCATGATTAACCATAACTCCATAACTAAGGTCAGATCTTTAAAAAAAAATACCGGTATATTTACCATAATCACTATAGTCGGTTAAAAAAAATAATTTATAGTGCAGTGCATAATTGTTATGTTTGACCTGTGTGTAATTTTTTTTGGTTATTTACGAGGTTATGTAGCTATTTTATGATGATGATATTGATGATAGTACCGGTTATATTATAAAAACGATAATATTAGACAAGCGTCTTCTCGAGGTGGTGACACAATGTAAAAGTAACGCGATCCGCTGTTTCGATTATAGACTTCACTGGAAGAAAGCAGAAATTAAACGCATATAATAACCGGCAATAGATGGGCAACGTGGGGGTTTTTTTTATTGAAATATAATATCTCTGAGTTTAAATCAGATCACATTCGACGTGTGGTGTTTCTTTACGCGTGGTCTGCTTATTTTTTTATGAATGAAAGTTACATTTATTTTGCATATACCTATAGGTTACTTATAACACTTATTTATACATTGTATAATATAGTACCAAGTTAGTCGCGCGCAACAATAATTAATATATAAAAATAAAAATAAAAATAACAATAAACTATAACGGTTATTACTCACTATAACGATATGACTATTAGGAATATAATATAATATATTTATGGTGCGTACAGCTAAAGTAGTTTTGGTAAATATATTATATTATATGTAGGTATTACTATATAGAAGAGTTTTTTTGCAAAACTGTTAATCAAAGACTAATTCAAATATATGTATTTTAATCTATATATTTATAATGTTAAGCGTGTAATTATTTCTCTCGTTAATACATCCACCGATGAGTATATAAATATAGCATCTATTACGGTGTTTAGTTGTATACATTTCATACGCACTTCATACATTATATTTTATCCGAACAGTATTCTATTCTATAATGCAAACAGATTTATAAACATGTCGGTTAGGTTATAGTACTTATTTACCTATTTTTTCCGTATGTATCGTATAATATATTCATCGATTGATTAACAAAATAAAAATTGTTAAGTGTGATATAATAGCCGAAATGCTATATAAATCGAAAATTGGTTATTGCGTGAGTACCTATGTCCATACCTATATCGTAGAATCCAAATTGCATAGACATAATTTTATCGGTTACACTCATACATTTATATACCTAGACAGTAGACATGATATTATACACGTATATATAAGTACATATTATAATATTATCTATAAATAATAATAATAATAATATATAATACTTATACTCAGTGCAGCATAATAGAATGTATTATGTATATTGTATATTGTATGTACATGCATTTGGATTTATATATACTTTATTTGGATGTATAATATATAATATACCTAAATAGTTAAGACCTTCACATGCGAAAATTGAGCCTGAAACGTATTTATTATTATGAAACATTATCGTATTCCCGCACACTTAGAGTTTCTGTTTCATATGTTTATTATTACCTATTATACACCGAGCATGCATAATACTATAATATATAAAATGTATCGAGAATAATAATTGAAAGACTATTTACTAAGATAATTGTTTTAGCCTGAAACTGTAATAACTTACACACCACGATAATACAATATAAAATAATTATACGATCTACATAATATATATATTATGTCTACATTGACATATTAGTTAGTTCAACTATATTTGTGTATATATATACGATATACCTATATATATATATATATATATGTCCCTATGCTACCATAGGCAATTGTTTTTATTATTTTCATCGGCTTTAAACGCTCCACTCATCATATCGTTTTATAAGACACCAACCATTCCTCGGGCGCCGGATGTCTGTTATGCCATTACCAGATTACGTACTGAAAACTTCCGGATCGTCGACTATGTAATAATATAATAACTGTATGAAAAAAAAATAAATCGAAATACGAAAGGACTTTCCATCACCCGCGCGGCGGCGTATAATATGTCTTTATATACAGATGTAATATTTGATTTTTTCTTTTCGTAACACACAATAATTATTATTATAGGTACACATAAATTCTATACATATCTATATATTTATACACGCACACATACATACACGCACGAGCGTATTATATATCATTAAACGTATTAGGCGGTATTTAGCCCGAGGAATCTGTGCGCGCGGCGGAAAAAAAAACTACCTCGTGTTATTTGTTTTGAACGTTTACGATTATTGTTATAACTTTTTTACCTTATTTCTGTTCTGTTTGTCCTTTCTCGTCTCGGGTCGTTTTGAATACTACCCATATATATGTATATATTTATTCGGTACATACATTATACACACACACACACACATATATATATATATTGTATTATAAATATATTAGGTACTGCTGCAGAGCGACGACGCGCGGTTCTAATAACAGCAATTATTTAGTTGGCTTGGCTACCGGTTTTTTATTTTTCATTTTTTTTATAATATTATATACTTATAAACATACCGCGGGTATACCTTAGTTTTTACAATAATAATAATAATAATAATAATGGACTTGTATTCTTGCGGTCCTGCAAACGACAGGCAAGTATATATCTTATAATATTATGTGCTGTATAGAAGCAGCACCAGCAACAGTAGCACCCGAAGCTAATAGCTTATTCGCCTTGCGTGATAGCATAGATTATAGGCATATACACAACACTAACACTTATATTAACACTTTTATAAATATGTTATAATTTATGCGTGTGTTTAACGTTGTACACATGTAGAGCATATATATTATAATAAATAGGTACCCTATACTATACATATATACATAATATGCTCCATGTTTCCATATTACATTATAGGTGTAAATATAGGTACAGCTGCTGCAGGTATATAATATAATATACCTAATGATATATCGTAACTATATTCGCGCAGTGTTTTGATATTCATATACCTATATATATATATAACTAAATAATAACAAAATAACGATTTCCGCTTCGCAATTTGGGTATTGTTAATTTAATAAATAAATAAATAACACAATATACGGACATGATACGTATATTATATTATATTATTATAAGTAATATATGATATGACCGTAAATTTATTTTTTTTCTCTTTTTCGCTCATAACACTGTATAATAATAATATGTGAAAAATACCTGTATACAACAAAACGTATTGTTATCGTGCGTACATAATATAGAGTATAGGTACATAATATATATATATATCTATTATCTATATATTTAATACGTCATAATAAATGTAGCTAATGTGTCAAATGTGTGAATACGCGACGGCGCCAACATCGCGGCGCGACTCAACGCCGAAACGCGTCGGCAAATTTAATTGTACAGGTTTTATAATATTATTATACCGTGGTTGTCGTCGCCGCCACTGTGCCGCTACTACCAACGCACGCGCGCGGCCATATTGTACTCGTTCTCGACATGTACCTAAGCGACTACCTATAATATGAGAGCGTACCTATATACGACCGCCGCGACTATAATAATATATTGTAATAGTATTATAATCAAACGGTTTAATCTGGTCGCCATTGTTAGCGTGTTTACCGCGTTTTATCACCATTATTTTATTGTTGCCATTAGTATTATAATATAATATAATATTATCGTTATATTATTGTTACCAATATAATATTAGCGCGCCGAAAGAGTTATCGTCGGCCGCCATGTATTTTATAATAAAGTAATATACCTACTACCTATATAGATATAATATATCATATAGGTAGGCACTTATATATTATTATGTATGTAGGTACGCGCGAGATGCAGGTTATAAGATTATTCGAAATGCAACAAGAGAGCTAAATATAGGCTCTATATTATAAGTAAGTACGTCCGTATACATAACTTTGGAGGAAGTATACAGGTATACGGTATACCTATACAAAGGTGTCTGAAACAACCGCGGTGGTTGCAGGAATCACTCTGTATATAGATTAAATTATTAGATTTTATTGTTCTCTGTGTATTTTGTTTGTATGAGCTTCGTATAGTCGTATAATATAACTGATATACTTACAGATATAGATTCTTTTCATAAAGTACTGTGGCTTGCATAATGACTCTACTGCATAAATGCATATTTGCATAGATGGCACAGTTGGGTAGGTATATATCATGCAGTGAGAGTTGCAGCCCTCCCTGAAATTTCAAGAGCGTTTAAAAATGCATGCTTTCAGTGCTCTGTTATAACGTATTACTTAAGACACTATAAAACGCAACCATATATTAAAATTCTAATTTGCATGAAGGTTGCTGTAAAAGTCTAAAATATTATATACCGGCGGAATCAGTATTTATAGTTATTAATGATAATACCAAACATATGCGACTGATATGTGCTATAGTTAAACATCCCTATTATAATATAACAACAATTATTATCAGCCACCGTAATAAGACAATTCCTGGCTACGCCACTGACATGGCCGTTTAAGTTTATACAAATTAAATATATACACTTATAGGCAGTAGGTATACCTATAATGTACCTATAATTGTGTATTTATGTACAATATACCTATATAATATATTTAAAATACCCCAATAAAGATAAATCGAATAGGGTTGACAATTTTTTTAGTAGTACCTACCTAAATATATGTAGGTACAATATATCAATATACTGATAATTAATATATTATATTATTATAGAATTAATAATATATAAGTATTATTCCAGATATGAGTTGATTATCTATAGGTACTTATAAAGCATATAATATATATAGCTGCTAAATATTATTTAAATGTATACAATTTATATGTTATTTAACAGCTCATTATAATATAGGGACTTAGGGAATTTCCGAGTATATACTATATATATCCATATAACGTGCTATTTTGTGTACAATTAACCAATGAAGGTGCCTCGATATAATATTACGTAAAGAAATAGTATTTGGAATAAAATATTAAATATAGTAAGTAGTAACTATATAGTAAAGAGATCATAATAACATTTATCGAATATTTTAAATTAATGTACAGTCATCTGCATTAAAAAATGTTTAATGCTATATAGGTAGTTGATTAAAATATTGTTGAGGAACCTTATATATAATTATATAATGTCATATTTAATATGTTTAATTGAATAACAAATATCAAAATAATTATTTTATTTTGACGTCATGCAATTCGAACATGTAATAATTATAATGTCAGTTATTATAGAAAACATTTAAAGTTCTTTAACCCGTTACGGGAGCTAGCTGATGAATAATGTCGAGTTGTACAAAATATAATAACATACAGTTGGTAACAATAAGTATAATGACTAATGAATAAAAACTAATAATAAGTAATTATACCATCTATATACTGTAAACTGCAAGCTTAGGTTGTGCAATCGGAATTATAAATAAGTACCTATAAAGAGATATAGATAGTTTAAGCGTGTTAAAAAAAACTTTCATTTTATATCAAATTTTTCACAGAGAAAAATGTATATCTAATGTAAATTAATATAATGTAATTTAATAACTTATTTAAAATAAGTATAAGGTATAGCTTAATAATATTGGATGTATATATTGTAATTTTTTTTTGTATTGGATTTGGATAAATACATCCAATTTTTAAATAATGTACCTAAATTTTAATTATTTGGATATTACTGGAATTATCATTGTTTCGCAGTTTAGCGTGTTTTCTTCATATCACTGCTTTTACAGAATAAGGTACCTAATAGTAACCCAGCTGGAACAAATAGGAAATAGCCTGTTTATTGTTTTCTCCATTCACAACAACTACTGATAATTAGTGAAATATTATAAATATTATTCACACATTATATTCTAATATTCTACATATTATATTATATCTACCACAATAAAATATCTGAATATCAAGCGCATATATCGCTATAAATAGATTTGACTTTATAATTTATATACATTTTTGGTGTAGTGCTAATGAAAGGTAATATCTTATACAGTAGTTATACTCATATATAGGCGTAAATAGTATTCGAAGGGGCTTAGCACTTAAATCCTCCCCCAATTTGTACCTATGCTTAAACTACACTGGAATAAAGTGGTTAGTAACTCTGCATCTGCATATAAGTGTCCCATCAAGATCTCACTAGATTCAATTTTCCACGAGTGCGGTTCTCTCGAAATTGACTCTTTTAAATAGGTGAAGGATTTAGCGGTAATTATACCTAACTATATTGCACTGTTCTACTCATTAGTCATTACTCAAATAATAATAATAATATTTGTTATAATGTTTATTTAAAAATTTGATTCCTGTACAACTAGGACAATGTATAAACGAGAGTAACTACTTATATTATAGATGTATATGTATAATTTTATTTATTCGCATTAAGGTTGTTTGATATCGTTTTGAAATAATTTGTAACATGTGAATCGTAATGGATTTTGCAAGAAATAAGAATAGGTATAATATTATAATTTAATATAGGAGTTTGTGACATAAATACTATATATATGTCACAAACGCGTGTTTGGCGTACATAACATTCTTATAATGTGTATATAAATTCCGCATATAAATCTTATCGTATTATTATCTCTCATCGAAATTTATATGCATTTTAGGCGACATAAGACGCAATATAATATATTATTATAATATTATGTACCCGCCGTGATTACGGGGACGTCTAAAAACGTATATATTTATTATTACCTATATATTATTATCAAATAAATATGCTGACTCTTCGTCGTTACACAAAGTCACAAACACAGGATATCGACAACTATATATAATATAATATAATCCTTTCAGTGACGTTTTTGTCAGAGACGCGGAATTTTCGTTAAGGTGTATATATTATTATAATATTCTCATAATATCGTGTGCTTGCGTATAATATACGTATATTAAGCTACAATTATAATATATTATACTATAATGCTTAGGTGACATGGTATTTATGACAATAATATAAAATAATATATATCTATATACAGGGGGGATTTGTTTTCAATTTTTTGCTGCAAAACCGCGCAGTAATACCATGTGTATCTTAAGCCTGAATATATATATACTTAATATTATACATACCTATTATAGTTATGTCAAAGCCTGCAGCGCAAACCCTTTCTTTCATACTGTTCGTCTGGTACAATATGGTTAGGTATGCTGCAGTTACAGAAATATCGTTGACCATACGCCGCTAATCTCGGAACTCGAGCGGCGGTGGAAATCGCGCTGACTCAGCAGTGCCATTTACCATATACCAACAATATACGACCAGAACCGCGGTAGCGTAGGTACATATATATATATATATATTTATTATTTGGGTACACGCTCACACATATTATTATAACACATATATAAATCATACCTATACCTACAATAGTAGGTCGGTATTGTCCGTCGTGTCCGAGTCCAAATCCCTCTTTATGTATATAGTATAACCTTGCAGTATACTATAGTGCCTTTGCAGAAATCATTTCACGGTGTATCGAACATTCATCGTTATATATATTATATTATTATATATTATGTACGACGTGCTTCACACCTTTTCCAAAACGCGGGCACACAATATATTATAACGATAAAAGGGACCGTTTAATGCGATTGGCCGCGGGCGCGGACTCTATATATATAATATATATATAATAAACGCTCACCGCGCATCACTCTCTCTCTCACTCACACACTCTCTCTCTCTCTCTCTCTCTCTCTCTCTCTCTCTCTCTCTCTCTCTCACACACACTGGTTCGTTTTTCACGTCCGCTGTTTCCTTTCCAGCGGGCGCGAACACACGAGCAAGAGAACCCAAACTCACGCACGCACACACCTTTTATACGATTATTATTAGATATTATTATTATCATATTATATGAATCGTCACCGCGCGTATGCAATATAATATAATATTATACTATACGGAGCGTAATGCCATTAACATATTATTATTATGATTATCATGCCATTATACAGGAGGGTATATATTATAATATGTATATGGGGAAATGTTATTTTTTCCTCCCAACGTGCAGTGATGCTGTGTACGTGTGTGCGTGTTTAATCGCGTTACCGGTTATTATTTGCGCGCAAAGTCCGCGGCGCAGTGGAGTCGAAAAATCTGTCGATTTTGAATGCGCGGCGGGGTTTCGCGTGTTAATTGGCATCGCTCGCCGCCCGAGGACCTGCGCCTCCGGAGGCTGCAGCGTTGGTCCCGCAATTGGATTTCGTAGTCGTAGTCGTCGTCGTCGTCGTGTGTGCGTTTAAGCGCATACGTATATTATTAATAATACTTATGTAGTGTGTGTAGTGTGTGTGTGTGCCGGAGACGAACGATAATCGCCTAAAATATGTACACCCAATTAGAAGGAGCAGCGCAACAGCAGCAGCAGCTGTGAACGTATATATTATGCGTGTATATAGTCGTTATGTATATAATATGTATAATAGTACTAGCTCGCGACTGGCGTTCAGGCGACTTAAATGTGTGTCACTGCTATTCGACGCAAATATATATTATTATGATATAGGTACATTTTTGTATGTGGGTATAGAGTATAATACGCGTAAAGTGAAATGCATATATTTCAATAATATATATAATACAATAATGTATTATTGTATGCTCACTGTGACACTGTTTGATGTTATTAATTTTTTTCTCCGCTTATCGCACAATAGTATAATATGTATGCCTACCTAGCTATATATTTAATAATAATATATTATTTCGTCTGATAACGTTACATATATTAAACAAATTATACCCGTTATCGTATTATCATTATTATTATTATTATTATTATTATACTTCAGCACAGCACCTCGGCGGGTGTCGCTGCAGCTATACGACGACGGTGTGATTAATAATAATATAATAGAACACAACTCGATATTTTTTCTTGCGATAATTGGAAATAAAGAAATACACATACGAAATAAATGGCGAAACGAGAGCGACTGTACACTGTGACTGGCGCCAAACGACACGATATTATGTAGTCGTACCTAAGTGCTGCAGTGTGTAACACAAACATTTCGTACCTATATATGCCGCTCGCAATTTGTCCGTTTAATTTTTTTTTTATATACCTAATTTAATGTCTCACCAAGACTGTATTATTATTATTATTATTATATTAACACAGCTACCTATTCGTTTCGACGTAAAATAATAATCACGCACATACGCACGTGTCATTATATTATTATACTGTCGTATATTTGATGAGATTTTTCTTACACGACTAAATAGTAATAATAATAATAATAATACACGATATGTTTTTAACGAAGACCATCAATGTATGACACGCGACTTCGTACTAACATTGTTTCGTGAGAGCAACACTCTGTTAAATATAATAGTCGATACAATTAATATTACCTAATATAAATGATAAATATGTTATTGACGCGACGGAGTGGTTAACTTTGAACGAATATGTATATACTGTACATGTGTACATATACAACACAATAGATATTTTTGGTCGACTTACATTATTGTACAGAGTTACATTATATTATTATATATATTAAATAATAAATTGTTTAAAATAGTATTATGATGTAAAATGTCCATATTGTTCGCCCGTGTATGATATTTTATACTATTATAAAATATTCCAACAGAAGTCAACAAAAACGTTGTAAAGGGCTGTTCATCGAGGGTCGTAATTTTATCCCCCGAGGGTTTTTTTCTCGAACGGTTTTTCGACGGGGGAACGGACATTTATAATGGAATAATTAATCCAACGTGTCAGAATACTGTGTTGTGTAAACTTGTGTTATATGCCATATACTATATGTATTAGTATTCGAATATTTTGAATAATTTACGAAGAGCGTCAAACGCTTCAGATTTTACCACTCTCACACGCCACACGCTGCCATTAATAATAATTATCAATTATTAATCATTATTATGGTATAATGCGTTTACACGTATTTTATTTTATTTTTTTGTATTAGGTATAGTTCTTATATAGTTCATAACTGTTCTTTTTTCTTTTTATTCGTTGGTCCAATTAACGCACTATTCGATTACCACACCAGAAATTTGAAAAAAATGGGCTCCGTATGGTTAATTATAATAAACCCAACCTGCAGTGGGTATAATAATATGGTCTATAGTTCTAGTGTTCTACACTATTGTTAACTATTGTAATTGTATGCGTTTGTCCATACCTGCATACCTGTGGGTATGTGTGTGAGAGCATAGACGCGCGTACTGTTCAAAAGACAAAAAGCAATATAATTACATTTTATATAATATGTTTATTGTGTAATAATAATTATCGAGCAACAAACGATTATAACATTTTCAATTGTAGGTAGGCGCGCGATAAACATCCATAACCCTGAACGTCTGTCGTTTTCTTCACGTTTTCTACACTCGAGTAATGTATATTATAGCCATCTTGCCGTATAATGTACATGATAGTTGTAGGTACACACCACGAGGAAATGGATTTTTTTGGTTTCTATTTCATTATATTATAATATATATATATATATATACACGCTCACAATAGAATAGAATATATATTTATAGGTATATATTATTACGTTGAAACGCCACTGAGTGAGAAAACAACAAGAAAACCACATAATCATCGACATGTGAATCCTATCAAAATTCATTTTGTGAACAAATAACAACGCGTTATAATATTACACGCGTAGGTAGGTATATTATATACCTCGTATAATATAATATAATATTCGAAGAAAACTTTCGTAAAATACGCATACTTTACCGCCGCCCCCGTTTTCATTGTCGTCTTCGTACTACCTATATGGTCGTGACCCGGCCAGAAACCCCAAATACCCCGGTATAGTGGTGGCGGCGGCGGCGGCTGCGGTATACCATACATGACCTATTAGACCACATACGTGTGTGCGGTCGTCGCTATTGGATTGCCCGGGAGAAGAAAACCCCTTTCGGCGGTGACCAGTGCTCCTCTCTGCCGACGCACCCCCCTCGGGTATCCAATAACGCCCGTATACGCCCTTAAAGTGCGCACACACACAACCCGAACACACATTATGTATTATTATTATAATATAATATAATAACCAGCTACCGGTGACGGCAGCGGCGTAAGACGGTTAGAAAAAATCGTATATAAAAATCAACATCACGTCTCGTCCATTTAAGCCGACCGCGTGTGATGTACGTGTGTGTATAGATGGTTTATATACCTATTTACTCGGTTGCGATTGCAGCAGCAGCGGTCGAGCAGCATAATGGGAATTGATTATTTTTCGTTTTTCGTTGTGCCGCCGACACAAAAATTATACCCACACACATAATTTTGAGTTTCTATAATCAGCTCGCGTTCACAAGGCGCCGCCGCCGACCGCAAAATCAAATAACGTTCCTCGTCAGCGGGTAAAAGTAGTAGTCGTACCTATATGCTTATAATTCGAGCTGCAACAGAGATGTATAATATAGCTCCCGAAGAATTTACGTGACTACTAAATTATTTATTTGAAGAAAAAAAAAAAAGAATGGATTTATAGTTTATTATAATATTATATAATATATCATCGATTTCCTGTATGTGTGTGTGTTTTTGTCACGGTCCAATGTGCGCGTGAAGCTTCTGCCGCCGCCGCGTTGACAAGGCCCTACATAATATTATTATACAGCAAGTACCTCTATATACGCGTCGTTGCCGCCGTCCGTGTAAAAAAAAAATTGTCGGTCAATTTACTACACACACACACACACACACACACAATAAGATAGGCGTACCCATACATATGTATACAGTATATACTCTAAATAATAATCGTCTCTAGCCGACAGGGAACGCGGCAGCCGGTAGGTATGTATTTACCGAAATAATATTATTATATACGGTTTGTCGGCGTGTGTGTGTGTGTACGGCAGTGGTAAATCGTAAATACGATATAATAATAATATAATATGTATACGCCTGCGTATAGGTGTCGGGTAACGTAGCTCTATAACTGGCGCCATCCTAATGAGTAAAGCGCCACATGAGGTGTCGAGAAATAAATCAGTCTCGTCGACGACGTCGTCGTCAGCCGTTCCCATCGAGTACAACAACGTGTACACACACACACACACACCCGTACCTATATAATACGATATTAATAATTATTATTATTATTTAACGAGATAACAATAATATAATAATATAGTGTATAGGTGTATAATATACTGTGTAAGTATCTATGTATAAACGTACATTATATACTAGATATTGTGCAGTGTACCCTGTACGCAAACAGCGGCGGCGGTGAAAAATACGACGACGATTTTCATATTTTCTGTATAATGCCGGATGCGCTAGTTATACGATTTTTTTTTCCGTTCTTGTTTCTCCGACGACGGATCGCATAACCACCGATAGACGACTGCAGATGCTGCAGCGCTGTACGGTCGTATATATATAATATAATATCATCCGTCGCGTCTCGTACACTATAATATAGACACAATCTCCGATACCCGACACAACTCTTTTCCCGCGGGAAATAAATAATAATAAGAGGATGTCTGTGCGTATTTATTATAATATATATATATAGTTACGTATAATAATTCCGCATTGTATATATATATATGTGATCTGTCACTGCACTCTAGTCTGCAGCGCTATGGCTAACCAGCTTATCGTCGTGGACTATATCTTTCTCAGCGTATCGATAAATGTATTGTAATATTAAAAAAAAATAAAAAATAAAAATATACCTATAATAGGTTATAGGTGCCTTGTACGTGTTGGACTTTAGAGATATAACAGATGTTATAGCTGGCATCATCCGCATATTTATCGAGCGTTAAATAATATTATTGCAGTGAAATAATGTACTGCAGCTGGCACGCCAGTACAGTAAATTGTATAATATAATATTCGATAAAATAAAATATTAAACAATAATTAAACCTAGTTCATTTACAGACGTGATAGACGATAGTCATATCTGCCAGAACGAGCGTGATCTACCACGTGGGTCTATCACAAACATTTTTATAAATAAATAATATTATGGACAATTATAGTGTTACACTAGGTACCAAAATTATATAGTGTTACATTATGGACCAAACATTGCGACTATTGCGAGAGTACATTAATTTACAAAATTAATATCACATTAAAACATTTATGTAAACATAATATTTAACTATATTTCTGTTGTTAAACTGCTGCACATGCGTTGTATCTTATAGCGTTATTTGCTGTTAAAAAGGTATACCTAAACGTCTTTTTAAATTAGCTTATGCCGTCAATTTAGTGATATTGTAATATTATAATATAAGACTTGCATGAAATCCTGCAGTCACACGTCGATAATTCACATTCTAATCTTTTAGGATTGACACAGTGATAGGTACCTGATTTGTTCATAACTAATATGACTACAAAAATTAAGATTTCTGTACAACGATAAATAATATAGTATTTAATAATTAATATACTACAATTTTTAGTTTTAATTCAAACCTAGTTGAGACTACAACTATATTCCTTTTAATTTAGATTTTAGTTCGTGTTAAACGAAGAAAGGTTTTAGATAGTAGTTGTATACGATTTTAACCCACTTTGATATACTCCATATCATAATATCATACCTATAATTATATTTGAAAAAATCTCAATACTATATTTGATATTTTGAATTTTCGAAATGCATCTAAGCGTATGCTATTTTAGACTCGTTTACTGAGTTTAAAATATAATAATATTTTTGTTATTATAATTCACAATTATATAACTTTTGATGCTAATAGGTTATATTATATATAATATAGTCGTCTAGCCAAAACAATAGATGACATAATAAATTCGCGTAGAAAGTATTGTATCATATATCCCGTCACCCGCCGTGGTATTTAAAAAAATATAATCTCGGACACAACTATTAAAATATCAAAAATGAATTACGCACCATGTGTTGAGAGTCGAGACACATATTTCAGATGCGATTAAGTCAACACGATTATTTTTTTACTTGATTACTGTATTATTATTATTATTATTTATTATTCTATATACTTACCTAATGGTTGCCGGTTGGATATAAATGATTTAACGCTTGAGCTTCGTAGTTCGTATGCCATTAATGTTTATCTTAATAGTGTTCCATTATTGCTTCAAGACATCAAGTATATTATAAAATAATCCAACTAATTTATTAAAACAATTTGTTATACTTTATGATTAATTTAACAACACACTTTTATAATTGCCTAATTATAAAGTACGAAATAATGATACTAAATCATAAAAACTAATCTCTTTTTCAGTTAAAATTAGACATATTTATTTAGCATAATATTCAACATTATAATGTGTGTAACGTATATAATATATATTACATTTAAATTTTTGAGTATAAATTACATTAATAACTTTTATTTCCGTTGGGTTTAGTTAAAAATAGATACAGTACATATTATTCGCATTACAAGCAAAAGTTCATATGTATATTTATTTTTTTATCACCCAATTAAATATATTAACGTCACTATTTAGTTGCGGCTAGTTCATAATATAGTTCATGATGGTAAACAACGCGTCAACACTGTAGCAGAAAAATAAACATTATATTTACTGGTAAATTATTATTATTTTATTCTGATTGTGAAATAATTCATTATTAGACAAACAAAAGAATTTAAAAATATGATTACGAATGTTGAGGTTGAATTGGGTTGAGCATAAGTATACATATTATTTGGCATTATTTTCCAATATTTTAATTTGCAATATATTCTATAATGATATGATATAGGTAGGTTGGTCTGGAATAATTGTTATGTTATTGATTTAATTAAGGGCTGAGTACTACATTTTTTCCAACCAATTTTCGTAACGCATTGTATAACGCAAATTAACAATAATAATAAAAAAAAAATTAATTTAATTCCTAACAAACTGTATAGCATGCAATTCTAGATATTTTTCCACAGCACAATATATACGATATACCCAAACACATATTTATGATTTCTTAATATTGCCCCCCACATGAGAAAAATATCTAGTCACATGGTACTTTAATACCATTTCTATCAGAATCACCACTATTAAAACTATGATTTACCATTTCATTATATGTACAATTTTATACAGAGTGGTTTTTTTTAACGCCAGATTGATATTTGCTACCTATTCTTATTTGTCAATTATCTATTATTTTTATTTTAAGTATCCATCGGCTATAATACTAAATCCATGTCCATTATTAATCTTTCTTCTTATTGCAGTGAGTATAGTGTTGATGGTCAAGACGCATAATTACGATTTACGAAGATGGCATAGGTACAGAAACACAGAGTACAATAGAATGTTTTCAATACAAATTATATTATAGTATGAATATAAAATCTTAATTTGAAATCGAAATTGAAATCGTACAAAGTAAATATTATTATTATGTGTGGTTACTGGTCGGTGTTGAAGATTTTCAATTATACGATTGAGTGCATAAAATGTTTTTATAGTAAATTACCGTCATACAATTAGGTACCATTAAACTGTATATTTTCAGTCAGTTATATACGTAGATAACGAAATGAATGCGATATAACTATACTACATTTACTAATTTACATGATGTAATGTATAGACGAATAGGTAACATTAATAGTAGGAAATCGTTTGTAAGTGTCGTATAAAGTCACTATAGGTGCCTACTACATATAGTACATACCTACAATCTACACTATTGCATAAGTAATACATAACATATTCATAATATAAACTCAAATTATTTATTTATTTCAAATATTATACGGACAGTGTAAGTCCTATTACAATATGATAAATGATAATGTGCAGTGCAATTACAAACTAATTCAAAGGTGGGCAAGTTAATGAAAATAATTAACTCGAGTTAAGTTAAGTTAAGAGGACACAAGATTGATAAGTTAAAAGTTAACAGTTAACAAATTATAAATTTAACTCGATAAGTTAAAAGTTAATATAGAAAAAAAAATTAACTTAACTCAGTTTAAAAAAAGTTAATCTATTTTTTTTAATTATTAAGTAAATCACATGTAGAGTGAATGTGTCTTTCTAGTTTCTAATTTATAAATTATAAATCAATTTGATTTAACTTTTATCATAATGTACACTGTATAGTGTATACGCTTTTACTTTTTTATTATTTATTAAATTAAACTATACTCATCTCAAATTAATAGCAATTGAATGTCATAATACGTGAAGCCGAGTAAATTACCTTCATATATATATATAAGTTAAATAAAATTAAAACATGACACTTTTCTTCTGGGTACACATAACAAACATTTAAATGTTAAAGAATTATTGAAAGTATTGGTTGCAGAATCAAATATTTCTTGAAAAAAAGCACTAACGCACGGCCATTTTAAACTATTTGAAGATTGAAGATCTCTTGTATTTTCACTACTCGTTACCGTACTTAATGACATTTTTAATTTCGGATATATAAAATGTCTACCATATAATATTATAACAATACCTATAATCGATATGGACTAAATAAATATCGCACACAATAGGTAAACGAATGACGATTATGATAAAGTACGATTACGGACAACGTAAGGAACTGGTCGATGCAAGCATTGCAAGCGCACTATTTATAATTCATAATATTGTATTATTGTCTACAAGTATAGACCAGCATAATATTATCAATTATCATGTATATATTATACACAACTATAACTATTTACTTTAAACGATAATTTAGTTTTCAAGTTATCTTTAGAATTTTCTTTCCAATTTTCAGAATCTAGTGGTCAGCTGTATTTTTTCTTATTGATAATAAATTATTGTAATTACTTATTTCATATTTGTACTGCAAACATCTAATACTATAAAATGACAATAGCTTATTGCCTTTCTAATAAATAAAATATAATAATATACACAAAATTATGTTATCAAGAAAAAATACAGAAATGTTTGTGTTATTATAGTATTGGATTATTTTTATTTTATAATGATATAGTAAAATTTACGCATAAACGAAAAATTTCAAAATGTTTTTAACTTATTGGTTTTTTTTTAAATCAACTGAGAAAAGCTAAGTTATTTCAACTATAAATTAAACTAGTTAAGTTCATAAGTTAATTAGAAAACAAACTAACTAGTTAAGTTAAAAAGTTTAAAAAAAATTAACTTTTTAACTTAACTTTAACTTTTTAACTAGTTAATGCCCACCTTTGAACTAATTTATAAACATACTTAATAGATACCAAAAAATATTTTGAGCTAGATTTTACACATTTAAATAATAATATATAGAACTCAAGGACTGCTAATCATACTCAAATACAAATTTATTACCCGCTGTCATTAGAAGGTTGACAGGGCTGTTCATGACATAGTTAGAATGAATTTGATAAAATGGTTTAGGATCTCGGGTATTAAGGGAATTTATTTTAAATTGGATTGGGGCAAGGAGTTCAAATCGTCATTAAAATTAAAAACCCAATATTAAGTTAGGTAAAAATGTTGATAGTATACAAATATACTATATAGGTACTATTCTATACTTTTATAAAAGCGAACGCCTGTCATATGGGAGGATAAATTCAAAAAATTAAGATTATGGTTTTGATATAATCCATGAATCGGTCTGGAAATATTAAATTTTAAAGAGATAAACCGTAAAAAATTATTTTGTACTGACTCAATAGATTCGTTCTGTTTATTTGTATCATTGATCCAAATTAGAGGGCAGTAGTTATTTGAGATTAGAGTGGAAAAGTAGAGTGCTTTGAATTGCGGTTGGGTCATTAAATGATCGAAATGTTCTTTTGATAAATCCAAGATTACACATTGCTTTGTTTTGCTACATTTTTAGACCAGCTCCCCCGATCAACACCTTTGCCAACTTTAAATGTTATACATTCATGGTCCACACAGCATTTTTAGTTTGCTAAGTCTGCAATATAATATACTACACCTACTATCGTAATTCTTAACTCAAATATCTTGACATTAGGATTGATTAAAGAAACTAACCTTGGATCGAAAATACAAATTCTCAACAGCCGATTACATTTACTTCGCCCAATTTACAATTAAAACTCCAATAACAACAGTTTACTATACTAGCGTACTATTCGATCTCTCTATACGCATGGTAATTTCTGCATCTTGGCTTGTATCAAATTCCGCACTACACACTGACTTTAAAATCGAACGAGTTAATCAATTAACCACTAAACACAATCTGTAAATCTTACCCAAGGAGTAAAAAGAAAATAACATTGACACATTGTTCATTTTTATTGTAAAGTTATATTATAATAATATGATGATTGTGCTACAACCAAGGCCACCTGTAGAAATATTTTTTTTGGTGGGGGGAGAGAAAATATTTTATCTCTATGATAGATTCTGAATCCGTGATTTTAATAATTGTGTGTTTTCGTAGAATGTATATAATCTAAAGTGGGGGGAACTGCCCCATTATCCCCTTGTCCTACTGGTGGCTTTGGCTTCGGCTTCAGCACAGATTATAAATAATATATTATTTTATTTAATAATAATAATAATATTTATCTTCCAGCGACCAGCGTATACTATTGTGGAGGTGAACTGTATGTCTGTATATGTATTATAAAGTGCCCATTACGTGTGTACCTACTACCTATATATACATACCTATTATATAATAATATAATATTATTATGTATGACATCATAATGGAATAATTAACAAAAAAAGAAAACCGTCATCGTTTTTCGCGTAGTCTTTATGTAAATATCTTTGGTACTTGCACAGGCACCACACACGCACAAGTGTATACCGTAATGGTTTCTTTAAACTGTGTTTATAACAAATGTTTGCGTAATTGCGTTATACTTATATATAATTGTGTATAACTTCCGAATACGTGTGGGTTAATGCGCGTGTATTATTGTACGCTGCAGTGATATTATAAGGACTGCTCTCGAGAAATTTAAATAAAACAGACTTAATGGGGGTTTCGAAAGCGACAATAAATTTCGTCGAGACCGGCGCGGCAAGACGAAGAGATGGGTTAGGAGGGTAGACGAACAAAAGCCGTAAGCTATCCGGTCAAGAATAAGAGCCCTTTTTTGCAAAGTGCGTGTTTTGTGTTAGCCTCGTCTACCGAACACATACCACAAAGCGTTATAACCATGGCTAATTGCTCATTGTACGTCGTCGCCACGCCTTGCCACGGCGATAATACATAATAATAATAACACTCGTGTAATAATAATAATATAATAACGACTACGTTAAAAACTTCCCCCTTCCTCGTCCCCAACCCTGTTCTATAAGCGTCGTCGCGTCCTTATATCCGTGCACACACACACACACACACGCGCTCGGGCGCGTATACGCATCTTTGTCGTCGTTTATACACAGTGTGTGTGTGTGTGTGAGAGAGATACGAGTGCACGCTGTTTATCTCTTTTATACATATATGGGAAACCGGGATGCAAAAGAGTGGGCAAGTAGAAGGGCCCACGTCGAGGAGTATATATTTATATATAAATATATAGCGGTGGCGTGCGTCGGTCCGGAAGGAAACCCAAGCTCACATCCTGTATGGCGACGGTGGAGACAACCGCAACAGCACAATATAAAGAACGCCGGCAAAAGATATTTCGCCCCAATCCATTTACGAATCGCGCGCGATTGTTTTAATAAAATCCACAGTCCTGCCCGAGATGGCCGACTTCCCCTTTTGTATACCAAATAATATAATAGCATACATATTATCACATAAACATGTACAACTGCTGCACTATATATATACGCCCATATACCTATTACTTACGATGTGTTATAACTTATAAATTATAATACTGTTCGACTACTCGAGTATGATGGTGATGAGCACGACGCTCATCAATGCAATAAATTAATTTTTGTATTAAAAAAAAACAACAAAATTTAAAGTAAAATTTCATAAAAATACGTTTCTGCAAAAATCAATATTATTATCTTATGGTACCTCGTACCTATTTATTTTTTGATTTTATAGCAAGATAATAAATTATTGTTATAAACGTTGATATTTTGTAAAAATTTAGATTACGATGTACCATAAGATATTAAGATCATGTTTTAGATTCTGAGCGGACCGATGTAAATGTATTGATTTTACAATGTTGTGTGTTTTTTTTAAATATTTTTTTTGTGTCTGTCATCACCTTTTAGGACAATTAAAATGCTTATATTTTCTTCAATGGTATCTTTTCTGATATAGGAAAATTAATCTAGTTGGTACTTTGACGGGAGGATAAAAACAATATGGCGTGCAGCGGCGTCACTTGCAGAAGCCGCAGCAGAGGATCGGGATCAGCGAGGACGATTTTGGAGATCATCCTCCGCTGGAGGATCACCGAAAACATAATATTAAGATATGGAAATGCTGATCACATCCGGGAAACCGGTCCTCCCTCCTGCTGTGGTCAGGGCAAGCGACTGGGCGAACCGGACTAGAAAGCCTGCCGCAGATGTCGAGGTGCGAGTGCCAAAGTTGATGGTGTCGGAACTGGAGATGGTGATAACAGAGTCGAAGTCAAGGAGGAACTAACGGAGTGACGGTAAACTGAACGGAGTAAGAAGCGACGTGGCAGTTCTAAGAGAAGCTCGAAAATAAAAGACCACATAACATATAATATACATTACAGCAAAAGCCAGATTAGCCTAACCCATATCCAAACACCTTATCAAATACTATACTACCAAATAAAATGACAATTGATAACATATATTATTACGGAAGTTATAAGCATAGGTACAGTATTTATGAACTAAGAGTGTTACGACTTATTATATATACTATATAACAATATATGTCGAAAAATCGTCAAAATTGTTAATAATTGTCAGTAAAATTACAATTTCAGCATACCCTACTTTTGACCGGTGAGCTTCCAAATGATATGCTCGTCGGAATTCTTGAAGCTTCTTACACTTTGATTAGTTTCACCGTCCCCTCCAAAAGTTCCTCTTCCTCCTCATGACACCATCTCACGGCCCGCACGGCCGCACCTCGACCGCCTGCCTGCCCCAAGAACACTTGGGCCGGTTTCACAGACGTGGGCAGCATTTTCGTGGTGGTGGTCCTCCGGCAGAGGCTAATTTCCAGACTCGTCCTCTGCTTGCCGTTTCCCGATCCTGATCCAGTGTAGGCTGCTGCCGCCGTTGCTTGACATAGTAATCACCGTCGAGCACCAGAGCATCCTCCTTTCACTCCGTCGAGAGTACTGCCGGCTTGGGTCGGCCGCTTGTTGCAGTGTACCTCTGCAGGGGTGGCTCGGTGGCCAACTGGCATCCTGGTCCGACAGTCCGCCGCAAAATGTCTTTTCGTCGTCCTTTGTCCAGTATGTCTATGAGCCGGACATTCCCCGATTTCCAACCAGCGTTTCTACCCAGTGGTTTTCCCGAATTGTTCGGTTAAAAAAATTTCTTAGATTATAGTAATTATGTTATTTATGTTTTAGATCAATAAAAAAAGGGAAGGATAATTATTAAGGATAGAATATTCATCATAATTTTTTTTTTTTTTGTACATAACATAATAATATATACTTATAACTAAAATAACTAATGTGGCTATTGGATATGTAAACCGTCACACCGTTAATAATATTATAGTTTGTACAAAATACAAACCCAATAAACGTGAAACGAATAGGTATGTTAAATTGTTTTCAAAAAATAGGTTGATTTTATACACTCTCATGTATTGTACAACATAAACAATAACAATTAATAATAGAGTGTAAATCAGGAATTGGCGAAATACTTTCAAATATTGTCTTAAAATACAAAATACATTTGATTTTAATGAGTAACTATTGCCAAATACAGAATACTATATAAATACACTTGAAAAAAAAAAAGCAGGTAAGTGGATATCGCTCTGCTGTACAGTAGGTCACAAGTGGGTCAATGTATAATGGATTGTATTACATTTGAATTCAATGATTTAATATCATTGTATACGAAAAACGATTCTGAGCGGAGACGGTTTGTCAGTCTTTATATTTTACAATGTTATTATTAATTATACCTGGTCAATTGAACCAATATTATAAATTACAACAAACCCAAATTCTACCAGTACAATATATAAACACGATTTCCACCAGTCACATAAATTAAATTTACACCAGCGTGTCGACGCTTAATAATGATATAAAATAAAAACCAAATAAATTACAAAGCATAAACGTTTATTAGTGTTAATGTATACACGATTACGGTTTTATAGCAATATTTATATATGTTTTATATATGTATATAGCCGGACACAAACTCTTGGAGCGAACTCGGGATGATCGTGCACGGTGACTTACTACACTGGCGCCATAAACGTGATAAGTGAGGGGGCAAACTAAACAAACTTTCAAACCGGTGCCCAAACACTCCTCAAAAAACTACCTATACACCTAATGGTGTATGTCGCTGTTAGCACCACAGCAAACTATTCGCCGAGCGAATCTCTTCACTCGGCTCCATAGTGAGCGACGTTTAGGTCTGGCGGCTGTTACTGTAGTTTCCATTTCTGCAGCATCTCCATGGCCGCAAAGTGATACAATTTCCTGTAAACTGGCGGTCTCCGGGTCCAAAGGTTTTGTCAAACCATTTTTCGACTCTGTATCCCCAATTGACGGTGGTGCCACTTTCTGTATTGGACTAAACAGTTGAGGGTCGGATTCGACCGGCTTAACCAGTGGGAAAGTTGTCGAGACGGACAACATCGTGTCGATGTCGATAAGTTCTGCAGCGATGGGTGTCATTACTGCACTGTTAGTTGTTTCCGCATACAATGAATCCAGTGAAACGGTAATTTCCGTGGACGGCATAGCATCAGGTGCATCAACTTCGGCATTTGTTAGGAATGCCATATCGGGCATCGATTTCCATAATCGTTGAGCCTTTGAAATCTTGACACTACTAACGTCGACCGCTATCTGACGATTTTCACGTAGATCACTGAAAACTTGCATCATCAAAGCTGTTGAGGACTGCAAATCGATCTGAACGTCTTCGCTAGCGGAAATTGGCATGTTGGGTAACGATTTATATCGTCGATGCAGTTTTAAACTGGTGAGATCATTGTCTTGAAACCTTTTAGGGCGATTTTGCCGGAGATCGTCAAACACCTGTTTCATTATTTCAGCAGCGGACTGCATTTGGGCTTCGGACGAATTATTCACTTCTGTTATATAAGACATAATGATAATCTGATATAGAACAAGGTCAATATATAAGACAATTTTACACTGTGTTATAATCAATCAGAGAATGATGTAAAAATATATTTACTGATTTAATAAGAACTAAACAGTTATACGCTGCCCATAGTTACAATATTTGTAATGATTTTTTAAAACCAGTCAGTGGGGCCCATTATTTTTTATAAATAAATAAAATAATAAATAAAAAAAATAGAGTGTCTTTGTAGTACCTTCGTGCAGGGGAAGTAAAACTTTTTCGCAGTTGATCGTATGAGTTGTGATGTGTAATAAAATATTAAATAGCATATTTGTACGTATTCGGCATCTGTATACCATTTTGTACATCTATAATATTATGTAAGTATTGTTTATTAATTGTATTAAATTATGTATCGCTGTACACTGTTTGAATGTATAGACATTACATAATATGTGGTTTTACACATTATAATAATATAAATACTAATTTAATAATAATTATTTCAATATTTAAAAAGCTTATTCGTCGTAATGAGTAAAATTATAATTACAGTAAACTCAAATTGTGAATAAATAATATTATAATATTATGTGTGTTTATGGCTGTGTACATATTTATTTAAATTAGCAGGGTAATATAACTATAGACTCACTCGGGCGACTAAGTCCGAAAATACAAAATATTCTATTAAATTGTCATTTATAATTATATAATGTTTTCAAGAAGTAATAAGTATACATTACAAGGTATGATAAAAACTAGTACCTAGCTACAGTACCTACTGTTGGGTTCACTAATAAGACGTTTGAGAATTATTCTCTTATCTTTGAAGTAAAATGTTGTTTTTAAATTCGTAATTAATAGATTATAATATGGTACTTATACTATTAAGTAGGTAGTATGTAAGGTACGCATTTTTACAAACCGTTTGAAAAAAAAAAAATTATAAAATGTTCTGATAAAGAAACACTGCAGCTTTTGCAACATGTTATAATAATTATCGTTATGTTTTTTTTATATCAGTTTTGTACCAATGAAATTTTTGTTATAGTCACGATAAATAGTTACAACATAGTTTACAGTTTTAGTATACATGCAAAGGTTAGGTTACAAAGGGTAGACTAAAATAAATTTAGTTAGTATATCTAACCAAGACATCTGGTCATGTAGATTATTGATCTAAATTTGTAATTAGAAAATATACGGACTGTTGGCTGGTATTAATACATACTCAAATTACTTTACTAAACTGTACAGTTTAATATCTTTCTTAAATAATTAAGTTTTTTGTAATGGAATCTTCATCAGTGCCCTGCAGTGCATCGTAAGGGTGCTCGGGTATGTCGAATTTCTTGTGTTGTTATTTATTATATTATGTAAACGAGTAATATCGACATTAATAAAGACTAAATAATTTTCATCCCACATAGTCTTTATAGTGATAGCATTTTGATGTAAAGTGCGCACAACCGAAAATCATGATTAGACTAATTTTAAGGCATTTAAAATAATATGTCAATATGTCAATACTCAATATGACTGGAATCGAAAATTATATTAAGGCTGTTGTACATGTAATTTCAGCACACAACTTTGTGTAAATCTCTTACACAACTCAACTACCTATATTATGTATATGCGCATTACGCACTAAATACTAATGTTCTATAATATACCATTCCATCCATTTAGAACCTATTCGAGAACATGTTATAACTTATACCCTTTCATCTAATTTACTCAAATCGCCGATTATAATATATGTATAGACCGTTGAAACTTCGTATGAATTAATCGCGTGTTCGCGTTGTTCAAATCGTTTACTGCTTCGTACTCGTGGCTTCCGTGAGCCTTCCTACAACTTACAAGAACAGTATACACCGCACCCCAACTACATAACATTAATATTGGCAGTCGCACCCAATATAATACCATGTTTACTGTAGGTAGTTAAAGTTAATATTCTTTATAATAATATACAATAATGGTTGAGTTGATAATTCTGTATTGATTCTTGAAGTAATTTATAAATTATAAATGTTATTGTAGAAATATAGACTAGCAATAGGTCGGTAAGCCGTGAGGTAAAGCTTTCAAGTAGAAGAATACCTACATTTTTCTAAGCTGCAATAATTAATCAATCGCTAACAAAGCAAAAGCCGTAAGATACTCATTATAATATCCGCTGTTAAATTTCAAAAGCACTTTCTCCTTATAAACAAAAATATAGCTATACACGATCTATATTCAACGAATCCTGCAGCTTTTTGAGGGGTTTACCCATATACTTCACCAATCTGGGTATCCAATATTTTTATCACAAACTGGAATAATTTGATGCCATTCAAACACATTTTTTCAAAACATAATCACAGCGGTTAATTGGATCGTCGTCAATAAGACGATACAGAATACAACTTCAAACTTTCTGGAGGCAGTCTGAACCAAAATAGAATACGTAAAACCAAGCAAAAAAAAAACCTATAGTATTGGATGTTTTCTTAAAATATAGTCTCATATACAGTCATACTCTTAACCCTAAAATAAAATCTCAGTATTTTCAATTAATTTGTATCTAAACTTTAATTGCTCGTATAAAAAGTAATAGCTACACTTATTGGATCAATGTTCTTTCTTCGGTATAATATTATTATACAACAAAAATAGGGATTGTGATTTAAATATATTATTACAGGTATTAAATTAATAACTAGTCCTGTTTAATACGATATATTACACACTTATATTATACACACGAATTGTGTTTTATTTTAAATGGTAGATTAATAGGAAACATTTCTTCGTCGCGGCCGTTTATTTTTGACCATATATTTTATACACGTCACGCAAGAGAAAAAATAATATTTTCGTATATTATATGAACGAACATACTGATTTTAATTTAAACTCGTCTGCGGGACCCGTAAACAAAGTTCAAGCATAATGGGAAACCACCACTCCATTACATTATAGGTACGTATATACGGTATACTTATGTAGTATAACATTATGTCCTAATTAGCCGATAAATAATATATTAATTCGAGTATTTTACGATGTATTACCTACATTAAACATAATATATATAATATACGTATGTTTAAGTTCCCAAAATATTTAATTTTTTTTTAAATTATACCCATCAATGTATTTAACCAATTTATTTCGGTAGATATAATTAAGTTTTCTTCCAAATATACAACTAGCTGGTTCGATAATATATATAATGTACCTACTATTTTATTTCAGTACCTAATCTAACTCACGCGATTCGTCTACACAAAAACAAAAAACCACCTATATAAACACATCCAAGTACACGAACTGCCGAGGCGATTGTCAAATTATACGTGTTATGACTTGGTTTTATTTTACACTGTTTACCAGTTTACCACTTCGGACGAGCCGCAGGAACAAGGGAGGAAAAAACGCACGAAATGTATGTTTCGGGTAGAAAGTAACTAATTTTAAAACGAAAAATCTCGACCAATATACCTATAGGGTACCTACTGTGTACCTACTAATGTATCATATTATAGTATTTATAATGATCGACAACCATCACGGAGTCATGTATATAATATAGTATATCATACTCTAACTATACGAGGTGTTCCAGACTCGCATCGAGAATTTTTTGATATTTTACACGTTTATATCGTTTTCAAAGTTTGATAACCTGCTGGCCTTTGTTGGTTCGGGCCATTTCAGGTGACTCTACTGGCTTCATATAAATAATATTATTATTATAAGCTCAATTGCTCAACCTCAATGTTAGTAACGTATAAATTTGAATCAAAAAAGGGTATGTTATAATAATATAGGTACTTATAAAAATATAAATGCGTGCAATGTAAAAACGAGGTACCTATACCTTATTATTTCTATGAAATGTGACCCTTTTAGTACGTCTAACACTACCAAAAAAATAAAAATACACAGGTAGGTATGATGTATATACCATATTATTTAATTAGACTCGATGAAATTTTCTGTTAGGCGACACGCACACAATACTGCCCTAATTTGTAGTTTGAGACCTGAAATGGTTTAACTGATTTATTATGCTATACATAACATTTTTCTGCTGTACTTCCACACAGTTCCACTTTTACTTAAAAACATAACATTTTAAGCCTGTTACGGAAATAATCCAATCGAATGTATGTATCGTAAAATACAATAAATTATAATATTTTATACTTGTATTAGTGTTAAAGCGTCGGTATCTAAATCATTGACTTGTATTTTTTTAAAATTATTATATGATATTTTTCTTAAGTATTTGTTGATTAAACCTACCTGAACTAAATTGTATGTAGTAGTATGTTTAGGTATAATATGTTTGGTGAATAAATAAAATACCACTTGTCTTATGGTATAATCTTTTCATTAGGACCAAGGATGCCGTGAAGGTATTCTGCAGGTATGTCATATTTCTGGCGGGCTTCTCATACTACAATGTTTTTAACGATTAAAATACAATAAATAAATCTGAATTTTCTTAAGGGGACGTCATACCCATATAAAGTGTTATCTCCATAGCCCGTTTATATAAATGTACAATACATAGCGAAAACTTTTTTGCTCTCTCTGTGTTTATAGTAGAATTACCAAAATTCCACTATAACATGGTCGAGGGAACGTCCAGTTAAATATAAGATATCCAGGGAGAATCGTTGGATCCTATAAATACCATAGCCAGAGGCAGATATGTAGATCTCAGAATCTTAAATATATTTAAATGACTGGGATTCCATTTCAGTTATAATTATCTTTTATTGCCTATTAAAAACTTACAAATAATAATACTCACAATTAATAATATGCAAACAATGTTCTACTATACAATATGTAACTGTATCGTAGTCATACGGAGTCCAGTAGTCGTAATGTGTATTAATATATTATTGTGTCGGTCAGTAGTTGATCGTACACAGCTTGTCATACGCTTAATTTATTAATTAATGGTTTATATATTTTTTGAATATAATAAAACTAGTCGATCCTACGCAATCCGTTGCAAAAAATGAAAACTTCAAAAAAATTGTGTTTGTTCAACTCTTTTCGTTTGTAGCTCGCTGCAGTAAGTGCAACTCACTACTCTGCCACCATGGTAGGCAATGTGCGAAAATTATTTTGATGCATGCTTGTACTGGATCTTCCCGATTAACCAATATTATGGCAACCAATATACAAAAAAAATGCTTATTTCTACTAATTTTTTCTCCTATAACCAATAGCAACTATTTATAAACAACAATATCCATCGTAAATCACATTTTCATGATTTGTACGTAATTTGTCAAGATTTGAACTTATAAGCGTAAAAATTGCCGGTTTTCCTATTTTTTTTTTCTCGGGGCTTTTGAACTGCCTTTGACCTTTTCAATTCACCAACTAGATTCACTTTCCCATCGAACAAGATACTGAAGTTGAAAATCGAAGACCACTGCAGGAGTTGCAATGCCACTGATTTCACAGCTTCAACGAGATTATAGTCTTCCGAGCTTTGCAGGTCACCGCCGTCGCTGGCACAACAGTCGCCTTCGGCACCGGCAGCACTATCGCGCACTAGCCTCTAGTCGCCAACCGTCGTGGCCGGGCTTTGCCCTCTGCTATGATCGTCTTCGCGTCTCGAACAAACGCTCCAAGCAAATGCCCGGCAGACCAAGGCCGTGAGAACGGTGTAGATGCATCTTCATCACATGTGACCATCGTATATACGAGTTACCAACATCATCGGCACCACCAACTCGCCATCACGTACCCCCACATCGCCTCGTCTTGTCTGATGCCTTTTTTTTTTCATTTAAATTATTATTTCTTGTTTTTTGCTACTTTTTTTGTATATCACGTCATAATATATTTTATTTTTCAGCACAGTAAAATGTTGTTCCTTATTTTTCGTATTATTTCAACAGAATAATGGCATGTTCACCTGGAACCCACAAAAAATATTAACCAAACATTTTTTTGGTTACGTACCAAATCTCAATGCAATACATAAGAAGGTTTTGGCCACGTGAAAGTATTACCAAACGTGATAAAAGTTTCAAATATAGAAAAATAACTAACCAAAAATCTAAATATTGGGGAAAATAATTGACAATTTTGTCAAAACAAAATCTAGAACAGATATTTCTTAAAAGATCTAATATCTTAGATATTTATGTAATAATTATGTTAAATAATAACATAAGATTACTTTTAAATATTATATTACATTATTACCTATATGTTAAAATATGGTTATAAATTTACAATGCAATTTGATTTGTAATAAAAATATAAAGGTATAATAAGTACTGGAAATTGTTTTTCAAGGAGGCCCCTAACTTTTCTTTTACACCAGGGCCCTCAGAGTTGAAGATCCAGCACTGATTGTACATATTGTATACCTAATTCATATTTTATACATAGGTGTCATTTAACATATTTATATTCATAATTGTTACACCACAACAACGATATTCAAATAATGAAAACACAACGACACAGATAAAATTTTTCTCTATGCGTATGGTAGGATTTTGGTAATTCTGCTACATAAATACAGAGGATAGACAACACAATATGCGGATGTGAGGTCTTCTTAAAATTTGGACACTCCTATAATACTACCACTGACTAGGTATATTATATTGCAATAATACAGTGGTTGAGACTTGAGAGTTGAGATCATCAATTTTAATCAAGCTGGTAACGTAAATAGAATATTATAATTAGATGAAACTGCGTGAATGAAACAGCGTATCACCTATTTAACTTAAATAAAAGTTTCAAGAACTTTATTTTAGCATACCTCATAATATATTTTTATATGAACCGTTATTCAAACGAGCAATGAACTTAAAATACTTAATTTAACTGAACATATTATTATACAATATAACTAATTATTATTATGTTTTTATTTGTTCTTACACGAACCACTATAGTAATAGCACTTATAGTTGCAAAGTCCTTTAAAACTTTTTCAGCTATATATAGGAACACCTGACTGTTTTACACAAAGTCTTTCATGTATAGTGGTCATATCCTGGGGCATTGGCAGCCCAAATTAGAAAATATCCTTCACAGTATATTATTATGTAACATGTGAATTTTATTATATTGGTTCTTGTTAGATTCTGAGTTTGAAGTTAAAATGTTGACAAAGTGCATTAAAATCACAAACAAATCGCAAATTACTTTGTAGTAAAAATGTTTGACATTTTAAACTCCATTACTTATCTACCTCTCCGCTCAGCATTGTTTTTTGTATTAACTATGTATGATTGAATTCAAATTTAACACATCTATAACAGAGATCTACTTACCCAATAAGGAGGTACATTCGAAACAGTATTGAAGCCTTAGATCATAATAATATGCTATTGTATATTAATGATCAAAGCTTGAAACCAATAGACCTACTCCCAGATTTTCTAATTTTAATTTAGATTAAAAAGGATATATTTCTTCATATACCCATCATATAGAATGATGTAAAATCGTTACCAAAATTAGTGTATCTTCATGACTAGGTTAGGTACAAACGCGACTATATATACTTTACTATATACGGTAACCGGGTAACCTATATATTGGAGATTATTGGGAACCTCCGAATAAAATATGTGTGGGGCACTATAGATTTTGTTAACTCGTGAGAGGAAAATAAAAGCTGTGAGTTTATTGGTATATATAAAATATATATTATTATGTACTTGTATTGATGTATGCCTACTAATATGACATATTATTATTATTATTTTAATACAGAGATCGTACGCAAGAATTTGTTTGTCGAGACTCTGCGGCGGGGGCGGGTCGAGTAGACTGCAGAGGACGATTTATATTTCAGTATATATATATTGATTTTCCACGCAGTTTTCAAATAGAATTTAAAAGTTTTTTGTAGAAATTATACAGGAATTACGGTCGTTCTGTCGAATACGCTCGACGACTATTATATAATATGTGTGTGTGTACAAACTGGATTTATATACACGTACACATCGTATTAAAGTGTGTGTGTGTGTGTTTCAGTGTATATATGCGATGTCGACGACCCATTGCACATGGCCTGACTAATTGATGTGCTCTTTTTCGATACGGCGCGGTGGCGGGGGAGCACAATTTCGAATTGTGTTCCCCTTTTGATGGAGTTTAATGAAGTGTTATTACACTACCCTAATTCACACTTTCCGACAACGGGCGGCGGCGATCCCGACCCCGATTTTCGTATATATGTATATATATATTTATACGTATTTACTATATATATACACGTACTCGACGAGAGTACATATTATATATTATACACATACAATGCACACACACACACACACACTTGTTATATTGGCCGTCGCTATGTGCCACCCTCCGGTTATATATTATGTTTGCGGTCTCGTTTTATTAGACCGCCGCCGCCGTCCGCGGGTGCCCATCAAAATCTGACCGTTGTGTTTGTTCGACTAAAAACTGTTGTTGTATAATGTATATATACCGCACCTATATAGGTGTCTACCTATTTATACGCATCTATATAAGTATACCTAAGTACGCCGCGAAATGTATGAAAAATATTACAATATTATAATAATATATAATATGCGAACGGGACGCGCTGCAGCAGCCGCGGCACGCGAATTTTTTGATTTACGTTATTTTATTATTCGAGATTTTTTTTTCACGCCTTCCGGGCGACGACGTCTTTATCGTATTTTATTATTGTGTATTATATTTATTGCTTATATTACATGTACACTATTATATTGCTCATAATATATTATAATATACACGTGTATACTCGCGCGCGCGCGCCCATCGATGAATTATTGTTGTCGTCGTCCGTCCGACTGAATATATTATTTATGTTTATAATAATAATTTATATTATAATAACACTATTGCGGCCGTTTTAATTTCATCGAAAATAGCACTCGAATTCAATACGATCTTCCTGACCGTCCGCTCGCGCAGCTGCTGCAGCTCTTCGCCGTGTCCTGCTGCAGCTCGTCGTCGGTCGGTTATCAAAGATTAAAATGCCTATGTCGCACACGCATTCGTGCAAGCCCACTGAACTGCACTTACATTTAATGTGTACTTTTTTATTTGTTTGGATATTGTGGCCAACGTTTTAATATTATGTACATGATAATTTTGTAACTACACAACCTGTATAGTCGGTGTATATATAGTGTTACATCGCGACGACGTGTGTTCTTCTGTATAGGTAATATTAATATTATAATACGGATTAATAGACGCCTCCGACGTCAGAAATTGGTTTTATCATTATTGTTATTTTTAATGTAGTCACGTTTTACGTGTAAAATGGTCACAAATAACAATACCCTTCGAAAACAGCCAATATCTAACCAGGCACTCATCCGTTGTTAAAGTATTATAAGTCTTGTCACGTGAAGAGGTGTAGGTTTAGGTACATTATACAATATTTCAAAATTTCTTCGTTTAAAATCATAGAAACGTCTTGGTTAATATTAAAATGTAAATAAAATAAAAAAAATATAATGCCAAATATACAAAAATAATATTATTTTCTAGTTGTTTTTATAAAATATTGTCTGTATGACTTTATAATAGTAACTACACTCCACTACTCTAGTACTCTACGGGGGTTAATCCGATCGTGAATCCGTTTCGTCTTTCTTCGAATTATTTTCTATAAAATGAAAAGCAAATTTATATGGTAAATAGGAAGTTTTCCCATCAAGCGTACCAATTTGTTTGTTTTTGTATTCGTTTAACCCATCACGAATATAAAGAATCATTTCACAATATTTGATTCATTTTGACTCACAGCAGTGGCGTATTTAGGATTTTGTCATGGGGGGGATATGATTTTATCCAGTACTTATCAACTCGAGGGGGGCTCCGCCCCCCTCACCCCCCTAACTTTAAATACTTAAATATAAAACTACAATTTTACTACAATTTTTTTTATTTTTATTTTACAAAACAAAGTCTAGTTTTCTAGATGTTTTGGACAATTGAAGGGCTCTGTGCAATAACCAGACAGCTCCGTTTTATCATTTTTTTCAGGAAGCACATATTTAATGTTTAATATATATTTAAGTGAAGAATAATAAAAAGAAAAATTATTTTATATACTTAAAATAGTGATAAAAACTGTGGTACCCTTAATTAAGTTGATACATGAATATTTTTTACACTTTTAGCCACAAATAAGAAATTTTTCTTGGAGTTGTCTTGTTTATTGCTCGGAGTTATTAAATCTTTTTTTTTTATTTTTTTTATAATGTAAAAATCTTACTAAGAATTAGTTTTTTTTATTTAACTGAGTTAATAATTATCATGTAATTATACTATCAAACAGCATACTTGAGTTTTAAGAAAAAAAACTAAACCTGTACATGATTTTAAAAATAAACAAAAAAATAGTTATAATTTCTGGACAATAAACAAGATAACTCCAAAAATGATTTATTGTTTTTAGTTTTAACTCTGATAAATATACAAATAAATGTATTAAAATAAGCTTAGTAAGTGTATAGAAGTCATAAGTTTTTCCACTAATAATATTTAGCTATATATAGTTTAAATATATTACTTTATGAATTTTGTTTATTCTTCAGTAATATTTCTACTTTAACCACTTAGTATTATGTTAACTGAAAAATTAAATTGTTATTCATTTAATTTTACATAAAAACTGGCTATCATACCTTAAAGATAGCGATAGGTAATAATATTAGTCATAGTAGAATGTCAACACATTTAACTACATTATAAATGATATGAACATGGTAAAAGATAGTAAAATAAAAATATTAGTAACATGGATATTTTATTTATCAGCTTGATTTTATCAGTCATTACATATAATATCTTACAACAAATAAAATAATAAAAACCAATGAAATATTTATAACAAAACTATTAATTAACTTGATTTTTTATCAATCATAGTTAAACAGTAAAATATTTGAAACAAAACTAATGATCTCCTTGATTCTTAAATTTTATAATAAAAATAATAAATAATATCACTCATAATAATTCAAATTTGAAATCTTAAACAAAATTATACTTCAAAACAATAAAATTAATAAAACAAAACTAATAATCTCCTCGATTCTTAAATTTTATAATAAAAATAATAAATAATATCACTCATAATAATTCAAATTTGAAATCTTAAACAAAATTATACTTTAAAACAATAAAATTAATAAAACAAAACTAATAATCATTTTGTCATTTTGATTTCTTAATATTCTAAAATATATTTTCTTTAATATTAATATTAAAACTGAGTAACAATTTTTAATACCTAGTCATCTTCATCATTGGATATAGTACCATTGTTATCTTGATTAGAACTGGTTTCTTCAACTAAAGATCTATAGAACCAAATGTATTCAGGTGGAACATACTTTGATGCTAGGCATTGCACATCAACAAACTTGGCAGATTTAATTTCTAATGATCCATTATATAACAATTTAGGAATAGTTGCACATAAAGATTGTATATTATTCTCTACTCCTTTTTTTTCAAGGATAAATTTTTCTTTACCAGTAGAATGTCCAGAAATACTACAAAATAAGCCAACAGCTGCTCGCGCGCTCTCCTCAGTCCTCGTGAGTCTTTCGACGGCTCCCGGACTATCGTCTAATTTAGATTAAAAAAAAAAAAAAAAAAACTCAACTCAAGCCTTGGGGGGGGGATCAAACCCAATGATCCCCCCCCCCCCGTAAATACGCCACTGACTCACAGTGTAATACAAATTTGAAAAAGTAAAAAACAGATGATAACCAATGGTAAATTCAGAAGTCGATCAAAGGTCCATTAAAATTAGCCAGCCCTGTAATACCTATACTACAATCGTTTACTATAATATAATAACTATTTACTTCATTATTAGACTTCAAAATGTATACGTTAATATAAATAAATATGGGTAAAAACTTTTATCAAAATATTATTTTTGGGAATATCCTGAGGTGAGTACATTTATTAAATTATTTACTAACCATATTATAATTTTTGTCAAAGTTTAAGTAGCATTATTTTCTTTTATCATGATAAAACCTGCAGATCTTTTTTTTACAAAATGTATAATGCATATAATATTGTAGGTATAGGTACCTATGTTATCAACTAATAATCCGCAGTTTTGATTTTCCTATACTATCCGCCATAGATGGACGGAGGCAGTAGGTACGCATACAGTCGTTGCCAGATAAATTATTGAGACGGCGGCGGCGGCGGCGGCGGCGCTTTTCAGTAAGGGTAGCCCAAACTAGTCGCTGGCAGGGTGGTGCAAAAGTCACAAAGTTGGCTACGACGCGCACATAGTCACCAGTCCGGCTTAGTGTAAAAAATTGTATTTATTATTATTATTATTATTATTATATTATTTATTTTATTTTACAATTTCTACTTTTTCTTCTTAAATAAAAGATTATTATCAGAATATTTGATTTTAAATTAATATCGTAAAATAATTTTTGTGAAAATTGTTGGTTTATTGATGTATTTTCGGTAATAATATTCAAACACGGAGAACCACTGATGTTCCGTTATCGCGCCTCCTCCGCCGTCTCAATTTATCTGGTGACGACTGTACCTACCTATATATTACGTTACATGGGTATCGTTTCCTCTTAAGACCAGCGTAAAATTTCAAAAATTTTAGTCTAAAGTATTTTTTTTTTTTTATATGTTTAAACGTCATTTTATTTTTGATCGATCCACAATAATACGTTTTGCCGTTTCGGAGACTGGCAGTCCAAATAATGATAATATTATATAGCTACGACGAATTCGCGGGACCGACTGCCGCACAATGACGCTCCGGTGCAGTGTGCGTATAATATAATTATTATAAACATATAATATACAAACGCGCGTTTGTGTGAGTGTGCATTGTTCGTTGCAGGATTTTAACACGATTTGCGACGGGTTGCACGTCGTCGATGGTCGACGATGATTGCTCAATCGACGAGTGCCACGCGTACCTGTGTGTGTGTGTGTAGTATAAGCGGAAAATTAAGTTGAGATCTGTCCGACTGTCCTAGCTTCAGTGATAGAGGGGACGGATGGATGACCAACTCGCGCGTGTTGTTCTATATGTGTTATAAATATTGTTCGTCACGAGTGCCAATTTTAAAATTAAAAATAAACGAAAAAAGAACCAGACAAAAATTATTATATTATATTATTTGTCGCCGCCATTACAGAGATTGAGAGATACAACTAGATAGTATACCTATTATAATACCCGCTCGACACAAAATTTATTATTTATCGTTATATATATACCTACCTTCTAATATAATAATATAATAAGTACCTATATAGACCGAGATCTCCGGGGCCGCGCACGTACGATCGCCTCGTATACCTATTTACTCGTATATATATAATATTATATAAAAGCGCGTACAATCCAGCTGCATCCGAAACGCGCGTCCATAATAATATAATAATAATAATAATATGAAGTCGCTTTTGTCTCGGGACGACTAATATAATCTCTTTTGTGCGCGTGTGTTATTGTCGTGCGGCGGTCAAAGAGACAAGTTTAAAGTGCACATCGTATCAAACCAACTGTGACGCTGGTTAACGGCCATATACCTATATAATAATATACAGGTATAGGTATAATACCGAGTACTATTATTACTGTACACGGAAAAAGAACAAAACGTAATAAAAATACTTTGGCCGATCATGAACGTCGTATTGTTTATTATTTGTACTCGTGTGTACCAGCTTTATATACCTACCTAACACCTACCTATATAGGAGTGGAGGAGAAATGGACACCTCCTATATAACACATACCTATACCTATTAAACAGTAGGTATATACTACCTATATAGAAGCCTTAAACACTTGTCACGTAGGAGTCATAGCAGAAGTAGACCCGTCTCCGTTCGTATAATAAGGTTAACAATGCCACGCGCCGCTCTCGAAAACACCACTATATAATATACTATTACCAGCTAAAAGACGTAAAGACACACACACACACTCACACACACACACACACCACACACACACGACACACCATCAATTTGGCGACGAAGACGACGAAATCGCTCACACCGCTACTGCTGCGGTTATATAGTTGCAGCTCTCTCGCCGCCGACTGCACGACATACCTACTGTTCGTCCGCGTAATCACGTAGACCTAGTCTACCATTTGTTTTCAGTATAGTGTATTATTATTATTAATCATATTATCAATATGTTATAAATGTTATAATGTATAATCAAACATGTCCTGACCGACCGACTGACTGATTTATCAACGTAGAGCCTAAACTACGACATGATGAAGACTTAGAACTTTCAAGCATGGTACCTTGAACCTTCATACCACCATAATGTATAGGCCCACTAAAAAAATTCTAATATTTGCATTTTAAAGAGGTGCTATCACTAAAATTTTGAGATTCAAGATGGAAATCGATCTTTTTTTTGTTTATTAATGGTTGCCATTGGTTACAGATTATAATAGTAGAAATTAGTGTTTTTTTTACAAAAATGGTTGTCGTTGGTTACTCCGGCAGATGAGGAAAACCATGCATCAAATCATCGCGTTTATTGCCTAGAATAAAGAAATTATATCTTGAAATAAATATTGGAGTTTATTTGTAAAACGATTCTTCCATATGTTTGTTGTCTATAAGCTCAAAAACTAATCGACAGATTTTAACAAAAATTTCAGAGATTACTTAGAGGTATCATTGTATCATAAAAGTTTACAAACTAGTGGGAACCACGTTAAAAAATATACCAAGAGCTTATAGTATATATTTAATGGGGATTCAATAGGCTCCACTTTGGCACAGCTGTGTCAACTTTTCAAATGGGTGCGGTGGCAGTGGCGCCGAAGTCCACCATGGCCCTATCTCTTTCAGCCAAAGCTGGGCAAGTTAGTCATTTTTTTCAACTAGTTGAAGTTAAGTTACTTAAATAAAAAAACTAACTCAGTTAGAATATAAGTTAGTTTCTGAAACTGTCCAAATTTCTAACTTAGTTAGAAGTTAGTTTGGTGAAAATAGTAACTTAAATTAGAGTAGAAGTTAGAAGTTAGTTTTTTTTACAGATTCAAAAACATTTTTGTTGAAATGTAAATAATAAGTTATCTAACTTAAATTATTGATTAAAACTGAAAAATTGAATTAAACACCTAGTAATTTTATCAAAATGTTCTAATTAGGTAAGTAATAATTTCAATTAATTGGTATACCACTTATCAGTTATTAGAACATAAAGGGTGAAACAAAATAAAAAAAAATATATAACAGTATGACAACTTAAAATATTAATATTAAATAATAATACATAATTTAATCTATATAACTGTATTCTAGTACATTTTATTCAAAATATATTTTGTTATATTTTAACAAAAGTGATATTTCAAAGTTATCATCAGACATAGACTCACGCCTTTCATCGAATAATTGGCCTCCTACACTAAAAAGTCTCTCGACGTGAGCACTAGAGGGAATACTTATATACAATTACCACCGATAACTCTACCACAAAAATTCGGCATCGTGTCTACACTAATTGGTTAAGCCACTCGTATAGATACTATTTATATCTAATAGATATAAACATTCTACAGACTACGCGGGAAAGCCGTGGTTCCTGTGCTAGCATTATTATAAATACTAATAATTAATAATATATATATGAGCCAATAATCTATATAGGTATATAGCCATATTATTGAGGAACAGCTCTTGGAATTTTGGAATAAAAAAAAAAATAATAATAACTATATAGTTAGTTTTTTTTTCTAACGAGTTATATAAGACTATTTCACACATTAAATTCAACTAGTTAAGTTACAAAGTTAATATGAATTAAAATTAACTAGTTAGTGCCCAGCTTTGCTTTCAGCCTCATTTTATTTACATCATATCTAACTTGGTTATAAGTAAATAATGTATATTATAGCCACTGACTAAGATATACCTTAGTCCGTGATTATAGCATAGACCATAGGATATTATGAGATGGTGATAAATATGAAATTGCGTCATTTAAAATTTAAGTTCAGCCCGCCACTTTAAAATAGGTATTACTGTATTATTATTTATGTAATATATCTGAACCACGATTAAAGATATAATGGTTGCACAACGAGACACAACTCCCAAAGTGTCTTCAACTTTTGACTGATACGAATTGTATTAAGGCGCGCTCTATTAGTATATTGTAATTTCTAGCAGTAAAATACACAATATTTTTAAATACTACCTAGTACCATATCTCTTTCTATAGGGATAATAATATATAAGTCCGATAGTCTATCTTGACCCATGCCAGTGGTACTTGTCCAAGATTTATTATTATTATTTAAGATAATCATCGGGGTGCTAGCATGAAAATTTGGGGTGCTAAATAGTAAATACCCTCAGCACTCCTGTAATTTGTGTCAATGCAATGAGTTCATACCAAACTTTATCGGCAATAATCAAAGGAAAATCAAAGTTTGCAAGAAAAGTTCTATAATAATAATCTAGTATGATGATAAAATCGTTTTTCTGAGTATATTGACGAATAGTAACTATGCATCTTTAGGCACTTGATGTAAGAAAATAATGGCAATGTTTATATTGGACACCAATATAGTGGTCAATCTCGACTATATTGACTATAATCTATATGACTATGTAACCTCAAATCGTCTATAGGTGTGATGTATCAGGATTTAGCATAGTTACAGCTTCGGGTAAAACCTCGGTGGCTACAAATATTAATTGAGTATTCGAGTTACGTAAATGTCTTAGGTTGATTTTCTTCACATTTGAGTCCGTATTTAAATTGTTGTCGTGAAATTGAATATAATTAATTATTATAATTAATTTTCTGTTTGGAAATCGTTCAACCACGTTTTTTTGTTTTGGTCTATCGCTCGTGATTACTGGTCATATACTTACATAATAATATCTTGTAAATCATCGTTGCAGTATCAAATAAATCGTGACGACGAGCGTGTTATTCAAATAGTAACACAATATCACTGACTATATTGATGGTCTTCTTCGTGATCCCAACTGACAAATATTTTTATTTGACTTAGTGAATGTCCTATTTTAATTACACTGGTTATTAAAATGTTCCTAACACTACTACGGATTAGTAAAATTACATATTACGTAGGTATACGATCGAGGTATATTAATAAAAAAATTTTAAAGTTCGAATAATTCGGTTGTTTGCATATTATAATATTATTCATAGTGAATTCCAATATAAAAACTTAGTGAAATAGTATAAGTACATTGATCGCAAGAGAAAAGATAATATAATATTATATTATTGAACTTTATAAATTTAAATATAATTTTATTTCATTGATAATATTGTTTAATCATTAAATATAAATGTATAATACGATATTATAAACATATATATTAGATTCTGAGCGGAGCGAGGAAGCTAGTGGTTTTACAATGGTGTTAATTTTTTAATTTTTTTTTATTTTTATATCCTGTATACAAAATTTCTACCAGAAGGAGTACTTCGATTTCAACATATAGTACTTTATCTTTTAGCAAATTCGATCAAGATGGTACTTTAGAGAGGTCATTTTTAGATTTTATCAATATAGTTATTTAATGCCACGGTAAAAGCCACCGAAAAATTTTGAATAACCGCTAAAAATTGGATTTTAATTTCTAACGCTTTGTTCATTACCATAGAAACGAATAAAAAATAATAATATTATAATATTAATTCAACTTGGGTACATGATTATAATAACTAATAACAACATAAAATATCCAGACTGACAAACCGTCTCCGCTCAGAATCGTTTTTCTTATACAATGATATTATATCATTGAATTCAAATTTAATACAATCCAATATTATACATTGACCCACTTGTAACCTACTGTACAGCAGCGTGACATCCACTTCCCCGTTTTTTTTATAAGTGAAAACCAAAGTGGGAATGATATAAATTTCAACATTTGGTAGGTAAACCTATGCAGTAAGTATGCATACATTTTAATTGCCCATAACAAAATATGTATAATTGAATTATTAATATGAAACATAATAATATAATCAATTATTGAAACATGTGTACATAAAACTACAATGAGAATTCGGAATTCGCCAATGGAAAAAATATATAATTTATGTATAATACGCTTTTATTGTATTTTATGAATGCTAACAATTTATTAACATCCCAATAAGCCAATAAAAGCTTGACACCTACTAACAATTACTATGAAGTATTTACATACATCAAATGCCGTAAACGTTTGTACATTAATTTATTAATCGTCGTGTTTTTCTTTTATGTTACAGCTGGTAACTATGCTTTAAAAAATCCAACACATAATGATATTATACGCTGAAAACTCCTCCTACCACAATGGTCACAAAGAAAAAGGGTTTTCTGTTTTTCTATATATATATCCGTGGCCGAACTTGTGACTATTCCAATCAATGTATCGGAAAAATATTATAACGATTATCATATTATTATTGTAACAATCGAATTAGCAACTATTAAATTATAATACATAAAAGTATAACTACGCCAATTGTATATAATAATAGGTACCTATTAGGTATACTCATTAATGATGTACATTGATAGCTATCTAATTATCATTCGTCGGGTTCCCCGAGTCGACCCGTGATAGAGATGTTCATTTTTTTTAAATATAATTCGTTTCAAGTGTACCTCACCATGTCTTGACAAGACAAATGAAAACAGTAAGGATGAGTGTTTACGATGTTATTTAGTTGTGGTATAATATAATATGTTATATGTATATAGGTACCTATATAATATTATGCTTGTCTTCGATTATTTTTTATTATATAGTATTATTTAAATATTATAGACGGGTTTGACATCTTATAGAGTTTACAATCATATTATAATTTGTATTTTTTTTAAGAAAAAAATCCACGTTTTTTGTATATTTTGTCAATTAAATCGATTGAAAACCACCGCTATGTCGTAACCGGTCAACCGAAAATTACATTATTCACAGTAGAAATTAACGAATATCAAAATATCCATATACAGATATAATCGTGTCGTTGATATTTCTTCAACTGGAGAAAAGAGAATGTTTGAAAATCGATGATGATAATTTTTGACAAACTATCCCATATTTAATATTAGGTTTACTTTAATGTTTGAACATATACAAACATAATTTTATCATAAAAATATATAATACGAAACAACGAAATCATAATATGCAATTTTAATAATATTATACCATGTGCATTATTATTATATTTATTATAAAAGAACAAAGATTATTAAAGGCATGAGGGACTCTCGAACATTTTAAACATAATAAATAAATAAACAATATACTAAACATAGATAGGTACTACTATTATTGTACGATTCTCTTGGTGCAATCAACAATATAGGTAGGTACCAATAATATTTTCAACTTTCTTATAATATTGTTAGTACCTTATTTAGTATAAATGGTATAAACTATAATGTAAAAATCATTCTCTAATAATTGATATCACACTATTTTTATTTTTTTTTTATTTTAATTACCTATTATTTTTATCATTATTGTAATATTTTGTTTATCAGACAATAATACGTTAGTTTAATTAAATTATGTTTTTTTAATAACATTATATTATAATACCTATATAGCATAGGTTTTTTTTAAATGCATACTTGACCAATTTCATATATTTTCAATTGATATATTTGGATTGATCTTTAGGACATTAGAGCCTAACCCCGCATATTTTATACTACTATATTCACGGCGACGACGACGACGACCATTCGAACGTACATAACAATATATATAAAATATGTATATACCAAATCAAGAAAGCACAATCATTTCGATTTGGTCACTGCAGGTACAGCAGTGCAACGGAGTGGCGGCGGTACATCGCACATAATGGATTCAAGAAATCTCATTACGACCGACATAATAACACGTCTTGACGCACTATTAAAATAGTTATTAACACTTAATACCATTTTTTTTTTTTTTTTTGTTTTACCGGCTACCAGTCGGCAGGGTCTCCGTCGTCGTCGCCGCCACTGCCGATGATTGATGTCCGCGGCTAACCGTTAACGTTCGAATTAAAAACGGCCGGTGGACGACCGCGGAGAGAAGGAGGAAGTGGAAAAAAAAACTCCATTAATACGTCTTCTTAACCGGTGTGATACCTACCCGCCACAGCCTGCTGCAATATTGTGCAGTGCGCGTTTTCGAAATATTTTATTTTTTTTTTTACAATCGTTAACACTCGGCCGGCGGTCGTGCTATAAAGTCGCTGGCGAGGCGTAAGTTTGTACACCCATAACATGAACGTATATATATACGTAAGTTTGCGGCTTCCCTCTCGGGGTGGAAATCCGGTGCCCGGGGGATGGGGGAAAAAAAATAAGATAAGTATAAACGTCTAAATGGGTTTCCGCTCCGTCACCCGGAAGAATTATATTTCGTCGTCGTCTTTCCACCGCCGACATTTTTATCATATATATATATAACGCGTACATAAAATAGCGCGTAAAAGACATTACAGGCCGTCGCTTTGCCAATCAATCCCGAGAGCATACCCGCACACACACACACACACACACAGATACGAATTCTTCAACCCTTTTGGTTTGCGTCGCTGTGTCATCTTCTCACGTATAGTATATTATATATAAATAATAGCGACTTTTAAATTACGGCTGGAGATCAGAGTCTTATATTATATAATATACGGAGTGCGTGAGTCCACGTTTTTCGTTTTCTCCTCGTCAAGAGACGTTTTATAACGAGCAGCACACTGCACACATGGTATAAAACTACACAATGGCCTATACACTGTAATATTCATTATCGTATCAATATTTCTTGTAAATGGGGCACGTTTAAATATATATAAAATATATTCAAAACTTGATACAGAAGAGTACCTAAAAATGTATGGGCCGTTTTCGATTTTGAATAACCTCACAAAATCGCAAAGCATAAATCCCTGCAATCAACCGATTACTAAGTGTTTTGGAATAATTGCATTTGGATTTATTTTTGCGATATTTGTGTAATGATAATAGTTAAATAATATTCTATAGATATATAATATAAATTGGTTTTTTTTATTTTATATGGTGAAATTAAATACAAAAAGGTGGGCAAGTGGGTGTCGCTCTGCTGTACAGTAGGTTACAAGTGGGTCACTGTATAATGGATGATATTAAATTTGAATTCAACGATATAATATCATTGTATAAGAAAAACGATTCTGAGCGGAGACGGTATGTCAGTCTATGTTTAAGACATATTATATACATATCTATGGTATTAAACAAAAAATTGACCTATAATAGGTACCTATAATAAATTCCAAATTAATCATATCACAATATCCATTAGATACTTATAACGCGTTAAACATCAACAAAAACCGTGATACTATCATAGATATATAATAGTACACTTTAGAAGTTTCAAGTACCCACGAATAGTATTATTCAATCACAACAAAATAACTAAAATCGTAATTCTTGGTTTAAATATGAAATTTTGTCTAAATTTGAAATTAAAATGTCTGTAAAAAATAAGTGTGTTTATATATTTTTTAGATTTTTTGGTTACAGTATGAATTATTTAAGAGAATCTTTGTTTTAAATTTTCAACTCTTAGCTATAAAAACTGAACATTTTATAATTTTTTAATTCCAACGATTGATAATTTTCGAGATTTTGATAAATTTTGTCAAAATTCCAACTTTAAATGCTTATAAAAAAAAATCGTGCCTATGTATTTTTAATATTTTTCAACTGATATTGTAACAATTTATCAGGAGCCTTGTATTAAATTTTTACACTTTTTGGCCCAACAGATAAAACTTTATTGATATTTATAGAAAAAAAAACTAAAAAAAATTGAAAGCTGTAAATGTCCATAAACAGCTCAAAAAGAGTCAAAATATTTTCAAAATTATATGGTGTATATGAAATGCTAATATAAACATTCAGTGAAATTTTCATGTATCTACAGTTATTCGTTTTTGAATTACAACAAACTAAGGAAATCGCTACATGAGAAATCGAGTGAAAATCCAATGTTGTAAAAATTTGAATTTCAAACGCTCATAAAAATTTAATTTGACTGTCCGGTAGAGATTTTTTTATTTATAAAGGTAGATAATCTTATAAGGAATCTTGTGTTAAATTTCCAAATCTTAGATTTAAAAAGAAAAATTTTTACGAATTCTTAACTCAAAATAATTTGCTAATTTTCGTGATTTTTCCATATTTTGTCAATTTTTGAACTTTAAGTGCTTATAAAAAAAAATTGTGACTAAGGATTTTTAATATTTTTCATCTGCCTTTGAAACAACATATTAGGAGCCTTCTATTAAATTTTCAAGCTTTCGCAACCAACAAATAAAATTTTATTGATATTTCTAGAAAAAAAACTAAAAAAAAATGAAAAATGAAAATGTCCCTAAACAGTTCAAAATAAATCAAAATATTTTGAAAATGTTATCGTGTATAGAAAATGCAAATATAAACAACCAGTGAAAATTTCATGTATATACGTTCATTTGTTTTAGAGTTACACCAAAAACCAAAATCGATTTTTTGGAAAACCAATTTTGCGTAAAAATTCCCGTTTTTCCTTAATTTTTATGTTGTTTTTCCCGGCGCTTGTGAAAACTACTGGGAAATTTATACTTTTGACCCCCCAAAGTACCAACTAGATTCACTTTCCTATCAGAAAAGCTACTGATGAAGAAAATCCAAGCACTTTTACTGTCCTAAAACGTGATGACAGACACAAAAATAAAAAAAAAATAAAAAAAAAATAAAAAAAAAAATAAAAAAACACACATCATTGTAAAATCAATACATTCATCGTTTCACTCAGAATCTAAAATTCACTTTGCGTTTATTAATAATTGTGAATATTTTCGTATATGTATACGATAACTGATAAACGTATTTCATAACTGTTTTTTCCCTATATAATAACTTTAATTTCATTTTTGGATTCATAGTCTCAACATATTATGTGGTGTACTAAATGTTGATACCTGATTATTATATATCTTATTAACAGCCGGAATGTAAGAAAACTATTGTATGAGGAAATCTCGTCTATACGGAGAAAAATGAGGAATTTATATTTTTATGAGACACCATCTTGGAGTATCTAAATAGTGGGTCAATTGGGTATATAGCTCACAGTCCATCGAATTTTTTTTTGCAAAAGTATTTGCATAGTTTATTTATCATACTATGAGCTTATTGATTATAGCATCAAAATAACAATCGTTTTACCCTTCATGATTTAAAACTAAAATTTGAATAGCCTACAGGTATATATATAATATTGTCCATCGATAATTAATAAATTAAATTTAGTTTTCTTAGGCTCGTTGGGAAGTAATCAAAATTAAAATTTTAACAAATGTTATATAGATATAGCCATATAGGTACATTTAAAAATGTAAAAGTACCTACCTATCTAATATTTTAAATTGAAAAATTATATTTAAAATTTAATTAAAAACTAGTATAAAATTAATTTTGTACAGCTATATGAAAATCATAAAAATAAAATCAATATATTATTTTGAATTAAAATCAAAAAATGTAATTTCAATTTCAAGCCCTATATACTGGATATATCAGGCCATTATTATGCAAGCCAACTAGTTAGGACTTATTAATTATACAATTTACACTCGGACAATTAACGGAAATCCAAGCAACCATAGACCGATTTGCAAATGAAAAAACGCGTGTGTCTCAAGCGACCCTCATAAGATGTGAAAACATATATTATATGAGCTTAGAATTTGAAGGAAAAATTTGGAAATAAATCACAAGTCTAAAAATATCACCTCCATAGAAAATTCGCTCGGTATGAATTCCAATTTCGACCTACCCCCAATGTTGACGCCCAGACTGACGTCCGAATTACTCTGTTATTGGCAAAAGAATTTTCGGTGGTTTTCGAAAAATATGGAAAAAAAAAATCACAAGTCTGAAAATATTACCTCCATAGAAAATTCGCTCGGCAGGAATTCCGATCTTGACCTACCCCCAAGGTTGACGCCCAGTCTGACGTCATAATTAGTCTGTTAGTGGCAAAAGAATTTTCGGTGTTTTTCGAAAAATTTTGAAAAAAAAAATTACAAGTCCGAAAATATTAACTCCATAGAAAATTTGCTCGGTTACCTACGAAAAAGGTAACGCTCGAAAATTTACACTGTCATGCAAAACGATTTTCACATCAATAAATATAGGTAGGTACTTTTGATTAAAAAAGTTTAAGCAAATTCAACAACGGACAACGGTAGGTATTGGTTGTTGGAACTGAACTACTGAACAGACAAAACGCTGGACGTTTGAAATGTTTACTTTATTGCTTAGCAAACAAACATTTCGAATTTCTCTGTTATCAAAATGTCAACGTTTACCGACGTTATAGAATTTCCTGGCGTTAACCGATAATTTTGATAACGTTTTCAAGCCCTGGACCATAGATAATATATTATCTATGCCCTGGACCATGTTTATTGTTTAATGTTTATAGTGTTTATCAACGAAAAACGCCCTCGAGAACTACCAACGCACGACAACGGACGATGTACGAGTACGACGCGTTCGTAGTTGCGCGCCTGCGCATGTGATCAAATAGTAATATTATATGTATACAATACATTTTTAGTTAACTGTTCACGTTGGTTGTCAACGATGAACTAATTTGACAATCTCGCCCGCACTATGTTCGATGTCCGTGATCGTAATGAAGCCACGCCCCCTGAGCACAGGCAGCCTATCGTTGCGTCGCGTCGCATCGAGTCTCCGCCAATCAGCACGTCGGAAGCGCTAGCGTTACGCGAAAAGGGTAACGCTCGAATAACGCTCGAAAAAATTCACTGCCCAAACGGAAAAGTCTGAACGCCACATAAGATGTTTTCACATCAAAAAGTTATATATTTTTGAGAGGAAGGTGTTAAGAACGAAAAATATATGGGCTATGTTATGGATCAACCTACACAAGTATGGAGAAAAACATAATCTAGCAAACTAGAATTTTGTGTTGAAAAGTCCAGATAATCTGAATGAGGTGAAAATTAAAAAGAACTAAGAAGTAAGCGTAAGCTAGAATAGGTAGGCCGGCCATATGTGTAGGAATTACTAGGAAACAAAACTCTACGATAAAAGAAGTGATCCAACAAAATTCAAATGGCAAAAGGCTTCAAGATAGATTTAGACTGCGTTGGGAAGGCTGCATTATAAAATATTTTCTAAATATCACTGTATATAGAAGATAAAAAAATATGAAAACCGAGACTGGAATGAGGTAGCAGAAAATAGAAAAGAGTGAAAGATGGTATGTTGTATGGCAAGATGATCTCTTAACGGCCTAAAAACAAAAAATTTTATAACTAAAAAAAATTTTAATTGTTTGTATTTTTTGTACTCTTGATTATAATCATTATGAAATACGTAAAATAATTATAAAAATATAAACCAGTAAACATTGAAAAAAATGATTGTTGACTTTTGTTTGTGGAGGGAGTATAGAGCCCCATGTGGTGTTTGAGGTGATTTAAAATTTGCAAACCACCCTCCCCACCATTAGATACGCCACTCCGGCTCGGAGAGACGTACCTCATAATCACATTTCACAACGACAATAATTACAAGTGGCTGCACACGTTTATATAGCCATCGTCGCGTCGAATATTTATATTTATTTAGTTTAACTTCCGTACTTATTATAGAGAAACACTGAGCCTCACTGGAAAAAGCTCGTAATAATAAATAATATCATTATACGGATCAAGGGATTTTTATTTTGTTTTCTGAGTGGGTGTATATATATTTTTTTTATTTCTATTTTAGAAGGTCCTTATAAATTATAATAGGTATACTTTTTATTTTGTTTTCTGAGTGGGTGTATGTATATTTTTTTTTATTTCTATTTTAGAAGGTCCTTATAAATTATAATAGGTATACTTAGTATTTGAACTATGAAATATTTCACTATTTGGTGAAATATTTCACAAAAACGTGAAACATTGAAATTTTGTTTAACACAAATAAAACTCAATTTATTTATTTTTTTAACACAATGTTCAGTGTTCTAAATTCTAATGTCAGAATTCAGTAGGTATACAATATCTAATATATAAAATTCTCGTGTCACAGTTTTCGTTGCCATACTCCTCCGAAATGGCTTGACATATTTTGATGAAATTTCTTGTGCATATTCAGTAGGTATGAGAATCGGCTAACATCTATTTTTCATACCCCTAAGTGATAAGGGTTGTCCAGAAAAAAATAAAAGAAGTGCTCAAACAGGGATTTTGATAATTTACGGTAGAAATAATTGTTTATAAATGGTTGCTAAGGTATTGGTTATATATATAAAAAAAAAAAATAATAGATACAACATACAAAAATACATACACCCTTCTACGATTCTTGCCTACCTGATAATATACTACTGCAAATCATACATTTTATTCCGGGCAACGGAAAAGTTGATATGCATGCCTACATTTTGAACACCATACACCGAATATCAAATAACGAATTGAACAAAGTTTGAGTCATGTAGAGTTTGTACATTTAACGAGCAACGAAGTGCACGGGATCAGCTAGTACATGTATAATATTGTATACCTACTTGTATCATTTAAACATTTTGAATACCATTTTAAATGTATAATACCAAAGGATACCTTAGGGTTGTAAAATTTCATGAAAAATTCATGAAATATTTCATTTCCATGAAAAATATATTTTTTTATTTCCAAGTGAACATTTTTAAAAGTTGGTTTATTGTATGAAATAAAGAAAATATGTAACATAGTTACATACTACATACATAAAAATACACAAACATAGACATATAAAAAACTAGATAACCCACTATAAGACAATTTTGAAGTCAGCCATATGCCAACAGGGAAAAATTGCATGATTGATAATATCAAATATGTATATTGTATATATTTGTAATATATATTATATTATTATGTCATAATATTATATAAATATGTATAGGTATCTTATATTCTTATAATCTTATCTATTGAGTCATTTTTTAAACATATCCCTGTTGGCAAATGGCCACAAGACTTCAATGTTACTGAGTGATAAGTAATAACTAATAAGTAATAATTTAATAATTTATATTTTTATTAGTAATAAAGTAATAAGTGGTAAAAATAGTTTAATAGCCAATAGGGGATTCAATTGATAAATGATAACTGATAAGTGATTACAAAAATATAAAAATTAATACCAATATACAAATACCATATAAAAATATAATTATTAATTTATAATTTATAACCATTGACCATTAACAGTATTTAGGTAGGGTTTTTAATTCGTATACCTTGGTTGATAAATGATACCTAACTGATAAGTTATTCATAATCAATGTTTTCTGTGTTGTATCAATATATTATTTCTAATCACCTATAAACACGTTTAAAAGAAAAAAAAATATTTTTCATAATTTCATTGAAATATTTCAAGAAGAGTGAAATTTTCAATTTTGAAATATTTCAAGTGAAATATTTCAAATTTACAACCCTATTAGGTATACATACAGGTGCCATACACTTATGAAGGTTATTTATGACAATTATATGTAAATATGAAACAAATTTGAAAATAAAACAAAATTTATTAAAATACTGAAATATTTCACGAAACATTTCATTTTTTAAAATTTCATGAAATTTTCAAACACTGGGTATACTATAATTATTGACTGTATAAGTATAACCCGACTACACCGAGAAAGTTGAACAATATAAAATACAGTGCTGTATATTATGGCCATATAGGTTTGTGTATATCGGTTATAGAGTACCACAGTTCACGGGCTAATGGGCATCGGTGTACTTACCTCTTTTTGTGAAATAATTTCACCTCTATGGGCAACCGCAAGCCGAGAATCGGATTTAGCATTTAACATATTTTTTTCGTAGTTTTCTGACATCTCTAAGAAAAATCTTTGAGATCTTCGGAAAGGTCAGTCTATCAGGACATTTACACGCAGCGTTCGAGGACGTAGCTAAATGCCCGGGAGATTTAAATTTTTTATTCGATAATTTTAGTTTTTCGCTGTAGTGTTTTAAATTTTTGTTTATCATAAAAACTGTCAATAACTATATATAATATTATCGTACTGCACTGTTATGTATTTTTTTTTTACTTATGAAGAAATTATTTCGGAGTGGAGGGTTAATACGCCCATGCCAGTTTTGTTGACATCGCTTTGGCGGTGATTGAATTTTAAGTGTTACATTGCAGCTGCAGTTCAGACATACATGACTATACTGCAGTTTATTTGAAAAAAATACTAGATGAACGGAAGCTGCAGTGTACTTGTCTCTAACTTCTAAGTATAAATGTATAATATGCTACTCGTGTAGCCGTGTAGCGTATAATATAGTGTGTGTGCAGCAGACTGCATCAGTGATGACGGGTGGTTATCACACAGGTCGCAGTGACATATCGCGTTGCACCGGGTTCTATTATTTTCACGTAATAATATGAATAAATGGCCCGAGAAAAATATGTGGGCTTACAATGTTATAATATATCATGTCTATACAGCTGACCAAATTACGCGGCCGTGTGATGTGAGTACGTGTACCTATATAATACGTGTATAATAATATATTCATGTATATATGAACGTTCCATTATTATAATAATATCGCCGTCGTCGTCATCGGATTTGTCGCCGCGATCGGATTTCTATTATGGTGTCCGGTCCAAACGACCCGGCTCCTTAATTCCCCGAAACCGTCTCGACGCGTTGTGGTAAAAATATTAAATATTATGTTTTACACACACACACATGCGCACACAGGTATATAATATTATATACAGCTATATAGTTGTACGGCTCGCGTTCGGTTTACCGTCTTATATATATATTATGTAATATACATTATCGCGTCATGTATTATATGATGGACCTCCCATGCTGCTGAGGTGGTTGTCACTGGAACGGGTTCGGCGTAAGTTTTCAAAACTTTGCTATACGTTTCGATATAAGATGTACATACATCGAGAGTACCGCATTACCGTCAAAACATTCACATCCCCCCCCCCCCCCACAACAAATAACGTGGTGGATACGACGCTGCACCTGTTGATGCACACCCGACTGCGCAGGTGATGATTTTTACTGACGATATTCGTGCTTAAACGAATACCTATATGCATTATACATTATCTTAATATAATATTATTGTTGGGTGTGAAACCTGCGTTGAACCAAATAATAGCTAGGTAATTAGCTTCTTAAAAAAAAAAATCATCAGCTTTTAACGATTAGTATTGTTATAGTTCAACAATTTAAGCTTGTAGCATATTACGTCATACATTTGAATATAGCAATATATACATAATAATACATACGCATAGTGACAATGAAATAGTTTTAAAATAATTATAGTATAATATAAATAGAAGGCCAATTATTAAAATGTATAGATATACTGAATGTGTATAACATCATAATGATTAAAGATAATGAGAAAAAAATGTATCGAATTGTACATAAGTATTCAACGTTTGTGCAGGTATAAGGAGGGAAATCAGGGGGGTTAATAAAATTGATAGTTCCGCAATAACGAAAAGTAAAAAAGGTATTAATAATGTTAACTAAATATTGTATAAAAAACACTTTCAAAAAATTGTTATATTTCAAAAGTTTATTTTACGAGAAAACGGAGATATATGGGTTAGAAAAATTGGGTGAATTGGTTCGCGTAAACATACACTGTGGCATTGCTGGAACTTAGCCCGGCGCTCAGATGTGTGTACTTCATTGTTCTGTGATTGTACTATACCTATTTGGCTATACATTTTACTGCAGTTATAAACTCAGAAATGGATTCAAATCCATAAAACTAAGCATATGACTGTATACCTATGAGGGTATGTAACTCAGTAGTAAATTATAGAAATTGGTCCTCAAATTCTTATCAAAAACCTAATTGATCTTCAATTTAGTTTTGGATTAATTGCATTACAATTTGTTGACTCGTTCTGCAGTAATAAAATGGGAATTTAATACCTGTGTGTATGTTGCTTAAATTTGATTATAAGAATGCGTAAGTGACAATTATAATAAACTCACCCACAACAGAAAACGCATGCCTTCACTTTAATATTAACAAAATGTATGATTTGTTGAAATAATAATATCGTGAAATTTTTTTTTTATCTTAACAATCAATTATACTTACTATATTATATTACTTACATATAGTTATAAAAATATATTCAGGGGGACGAGGTGCCGAGCGGTCGGACACGTCCGGCTGGGGCGCTGGCGGTCGCGGGTTCGATCCTCTCGACCACTGGGCGGTATTTTCTCCGGGCAAGTCACGGTGTCCGGAGAACAAGTGCGCCATCCCCACTCCGGGGCATGGCAGAAACCTACGGGTGCCCCATTCAAAATTCTGCCAAAACCCAACACACACGTGTTCCTCCCCCTACCGTATAACAAAACACAAAAATAAAAACCACTAACACCCAATGGCCTATGTTGCCGCGGGTTAAAAAAAAAAAAAAAAAAAAAAAAAAAAATATATTCAACAGTGTACCAGGTACCTATAATAATATTATATAGGTGTTTTAAACGTTTTGCTCATTATTTAAAACAATAAAACATAATATGTTTAAAACTGTGTAACATCCAAGGAATATTGTGTTTTTTTAGTAAGTTATTAATAACAGTATTTTTTTTTTTAAATATGTAGTCATAATAACTCGTTGTTTTAGAATATTGGGTATATTATTATTATCGGTCATCTGTTTTCCACATATACTGCAGTATAAACAATTTAGACATGCCTATAGTTATCTTATTTTTATAACAAATAATGATCGCGGGTATAAATGAATTAAAAAATTAATAAAAGATATATAACTGGTTTATGTAAATATAATATACTCTCTCATCTGTATGACGTATATATACATCATGCTCTACAATTTACAGCAGCACACACGTGTATTGATTTCCTATATTTAAAGTCCAATAAGTCCATGTGGTTTAAATTATAATATATTATATAGGTAGGTATATAAGAAAATATTTATCCCATTAAATCATGACGCGCCTGTATCGTATATATTGCACGCAGTGTATATATAATAATACGCGTATTTTATTACGTTAATAAATATAATATTAGTATTAAATTAATTAGTAAAACTTATACAGTGTAATATTGGTTATAGGTGTTGAATTACTGCAGCAGACGCGAACCTACCGTGGAAAATATTTAACCGCAACCATGTTAAAATACTCCGCTGCCTGTTTACTCTGGTTTTCAGCGATATCGGTGAGAAACTTTACTAACCACATTAACCTATATATTAGTATAATATTATATGATTACTCTACTTGATTTATAGGTATTCTTTATAATTTATTATGGTATATTTTCCATACTCCGATATACATAGATTATTCGTAATAAATAAGCATGCGTGATTTTCGTATTTCCAATATTAACATCAACAAAGTAACATGCGCAGAAATAAATAAATTGCCTATACACAGTGTGATCACTGATCATGATTTATGATTTAAGGTAAAATTCGACCAACAATTTGATTCTGGGTTTTTACAGGAACAATAGTTAAATACCTATTATTATTACGCATTATGATTTTGAAACTTAGGTTTAGATTCTGAACGGAGTGATGATGTGTATTTTTTTTTTTTTTTAATTTTCTTATTTTTACTTATTTTTACCTAACCTAACCTAACATGTAACCTACTGTAAAGCAAAGCGACACCCACTTGCCCACCCTTTTTATTTGAATTTTTTTTTTGTTGTGTCTGTCATCACCGTTTGGGGCAGTAAAACTGCTTTGATTTTTTTTAAACAGTATGTTGTTCGATGGGAAAGTGAATATAGTTGGTGCATTAGGGAGGTCAAAATATAATATTCCCAATAGTACAGGAAAAAACAAAACAACATTTAAAGAAAAACAGGGAATTTTACGCAAAATCGGTTTTCGACAAAATCAATTTTGGTTTTTGTTGTAATTCTAAAAGAAATCAACCGTATATAGATATATATAATTCAACAAAATGTTTATTTTATTAATTCCTATATTTGATAAAATGTTCAAAATATTTTGACTGTTTTTAAGCTGTTTACAAACATTTAAAATTTTTTTTGGATAAATGTAAATAAAATTGTATTTGTTGTGTCAAAAAACTTGAATATTTAATACAAGACTCCAGATATATTGTTACAATAGTAGTTGAAAAATATTAAAAATACATAGACACATTTTTTTATATAAGTATTTAAAGTTCGATTTTTGACAGAATTTATCAAAATTTAAAAATTATTTTGTTGTTAAAAATGTATAATCTGTTCAAATTTTATAGCTAAGGATTGAAAATGTAAAGCAACGTACCTGTAAGTAGGTTATTCTGTAATCAAAAAATTTCAAAAAAATAAAAACACAGTTTCTTATAGTTATTTTATGTTCAAATTTAGACGAAATTATATATTAAATAACCAAGATTAACGATTTTAGTTATTTTTCTGTAATTTTATTATATTATAATTCATTTAGAGGCTATCGTATTAATAACAAGTAATAACAATATAAATATAGTGAAAATATTCATACTGACAAACCGTCTCTGCTCAGAATCGTTTTTCGTATACATCATATTGATATTATATCATTGAATTCAAGTTTAATTCCATCTATTATGCAGTGACCCACTTGTAATCTACTGTACAGAAGAGCGAAATCCATTTACCCGCCTTTTTTAATATGCGTACATACACTGAGTAAGTACAATTTATATTCGTAGAGAAACTAAGTTGTCTTTTAAATTAATAAAAGATATTATTTACATTATAAAATATGCGTTACAGGTAAGGTTTTTTTGAATAAGCAGACGTTTCACGCCGCTTAAAAGATCATTAGATCAAAAAATGACCTACTGCAGTTTGGGTTTACAATTCTCACTATTTCTTTTATTTCCCCATACGTCTCTTATTCATACCTTTAACCATGGTCGGTAGTTACGGAAAAGGCTTCCCTAGGAATTTTAGGGACACCACAGTACCGCGGCTATGACATTTCTGCCATTTACAGGTATTTCCCATAACCCTGTAGTATAAGTTACCGGCTACGATAAACGTTGTCGAAATCATGTAAATGAAAACCTAACTATCGTTTATACCCGCGGCGCGCGCGCGGTCCTGTAAAAAACAAACGTGTCCATCCATCCGTGTAATAATAATAATAATAATAATAATTTACGCGCGCGTATAGATTGCCGGTCATCCACACTCAACACCGTTTATCGCCGCCCCCGTCCGTTCGAATCGGTAAACAACATTTTAGTTCGCAGCCGTATAGTGTGTCTCGCCGTATATTATTATCTTATATGTGTGCGTGTGTGTGTGTAAAAACTGCGTCGTGAAAAAAATTATCAAATAAAAAAAAAAACACATACAATATATTACGATAATATATATAAATAAGACCACGGAACTCGATAGCCAGAACTGTGACTTTATTATTTTTTTTAATTTTTTCCTTTCGTCCTACCACCAAGTGCATATTATGTGCGTGTGTGTATACGTCCCGAGACTCACATACAGCGCAGGTACCTATATACACAATCGAAACGATTCATGCGACGACTATAATAATATAATATACGACCTGCGTACGGTACGTATATGCCAATGTCCCGAAATCGACACTGACGACCGCAACATCCATAGTTTTCTAATTCATTACACAGTGAAATTAATCCGACGACGACGATAATATAATTACACATTAGAGGTGTATACAGCGACGGGTAAAAGAAAAAAAAATAACAAACGCACGCAATGGAATGTCCTGCAACCCGGCGATTGGCCAGTCTCGTTGTAAGGTTAGGTCGTATTATATTTATATATAATATGTAGGTATAAATATTATATTAACCTGCTTACGAGACACATTCTTCTGCAGTCTAATATCTGTGCGGACGAAGAAGCGAAGAAAACACCGTGTGGAGGTAACCGTTCACCTATATGGAATCATATTATATTATACATACCTTCGATGTTTTAGTCTGCAAAGTCTATATAGACCGGTTCACATCAGCGCATGCACTACTACGTTCGCATATACATAATATATATTATAGTGTGATATATATACACACTCCAGCTGCACGGAGGGTATCAAGTGCAACGAGTTGCACTGAAAATGCACTCGACGATATTATGTCTATTTTATAGGTTCTGAGCGCTATTGATTCTACAATGATTTTTTTATCCGTAGACACTTTTTCTAATAGACAAAAATATGCTCCAATCATCGAATTCGAGGGTGGTCTCTGTTAGCGAATTGGATCTAGTTTGTACTTTAGTAGGTCAAAAGAATAGAAATTGTACAGTACTTTTGAAAATAATCAGAGAAGACATAAAAAAAACAATACCTATAGGTATATATGCACATATTTTGTTAAAACGTTAATTGTATTATTAAAACAATTGTTTGATAACCATGGTTAACCAAGATGTTAGATCGTCTCCACTCAGAATCGTTTTTTGTATACTCGCAGTGATATAGAAGACATTAGAAGTATATAATGATAAATCCAAATTTAACACATCTATTGCAGTGACCATATCAATGACGCTGTACACTTGACACCTAATCTAACCTACTTCTTTTATTTTATTTAATAAAACCAACGCCGAGTGATGTTTGGTTTTTTATAAATAGTGAACATCAAAAAATATGATAAACAACTAGTCTACTTAGTGAAAACAAATAATAAGTAAATATTTACTATAGGTAGGTAGTTAACATTTAAACATTAAAAAAGAGAGAATTCCCGGTGTCCTTTTTGACATTACCCGGACGACTGTCGGCTATAATTAATTTATTTATTTGTATACAATGGTCGGTATTTATTTTAGACATTTTAACTTGACATATCGTATAGACTATAGTACCTATACCTATGTAAAATATTCAATTTAATAGTTTAATAACCCTGCACAACTGGTCAAAGAGAGTTCGATAGATAGGAGTATTAAAGCTTCCATGGTGAATTGCTATCGCTATTAATCAATATTATTGATAGCTATAAAATCGTTATAAATTGTTATAAGATGTTTGAAAAACTTCCAGGTTCACGTGCCTCTCAAAAATTGCGTAGGTACTTGGTAACTTGAAGATATTGGAAAATATGTGGCCTGGACGAACAAAATTTCCCGGTTTTCCATTATTTTTCACTGGGTATGGTTTTGAATGTTTAATTAATTTATGATGTGTGGAAAGTTAAAGTTCAGTAACCTGCAACAAAGCAAACTAGACGTATATTCCGATGATAGCGAGAAAAATCGTTTTTTTCGCATTTATTAGCAGTGTAAATTAATGCTCAGTCGTATAATACATTATATACTATCTATAAGTATATACTTAGAAATATTTTTAACATCAAACCATATGTTAATTGATCCATTTATTTTAATGTTTATAGACGCGGCTATATTTTGGTTTTAAAATATAATAATATAGTATAACGGTAAAATGACTTAGGTATAGTGTTTTTGTGGAATGAGCTGCTGCAGGTGCTGTGTGCCTCAATTACTATACTATAGTCTATAATAATATTTTATATACCTAGGTATAATATATACCATCGAGTATATACTATATTATAAATTAAACAAATAATAATATTATATACTCAATGTTAAATTAATAGGTCGTAGGTATAACGATAAAATATAAACGAGCACAAATATCACGTCGTGATGCGATGGCAGAACGAGGGGGTCAGCTGGAGCGCTATCGAATGTCACTGTTGCGATAACCGCACGTATATGCAAATTATTACATATTATTATTATTATTATTGTATGGTTTACGAGCCGTTCCGTTTCATGATGTTATATTTTGTGTGTGCGAGCACACGGACGTTCGTAATTCGCGTGTTTTTAATTGGAAAACGATACGTTTAAATGTCACATTGTCATTATCATAATATTATTATAACAACATCAGTCCACGACCGTGCAGTGTACATTTTATGTACGCACGCACGCACAGTATATATTAAAAATATATAGAATTATACTTCGACGGTTTTTCGTTGGAAAGGGCGATGTTGCTTATAATGATGCAATAGATTCAATAATTATAAAAATTAGGGGTTTATTAAAACAGGTTCTATAAATAAAATGTATGAATTAGTGAATTACATCGAAAAAACGTATATAATTTCACTCCGAAATTTTGGAAGTACAATTTTGGTACATGTACCTATGTAAATTCCGCCAAAACTATATGAATTCAATTCAGTAAAACAGATTTTATAATAAAATTTTATAAAACATGCACCTAGACATTTAAGGGGACGTTATAGAGCCATTTGTTGTCTACGTCTTACAAGTGCTTAACATTACTCTCAGCAGAACTGAGTTTAATTTTAAAGCGAGTTATGTGTATTTTAAAATTGTGAACTGTTTGTACATCTTAAAATACTCATAACTCACTTTAAAATTAAAATATAATTAAAAGCCTATGTTATGGTCTAGATAATAATCTTCCCTTTAAATTTTATAAGAGGTCAATTCGCACTAATTTTTAAACTAACGGAGATAAGCGTGTTCTGTTGAGTGTAAAATTTGATAAGTTAAGCACTTGTAAGACGGAGAAAACAAATGTCACTGTAACGGCCCCTTAAGAACTAAACATTGTATGAGTAAATGCATCAAATATATCAACGCGCCAACGATTATCGAAAACTATAAAAAAAAAAGTGTAGGTATATTAGTATGGTACCTACAATATAGGTGTATTTACTGAACTATTTTTATTAGGTATTTGAGTATTGTGAATTTTACTGTTTTATTATACTTTGTACATTTTTGAAATTATTTTTGATTTTCGATTGTATCTGATAACGGATAATGAAACAGAAATGATAAACGATTATAACTAAATATTAATGTCGAATAGGCGAAATAACGTAACAAAAAACAATTGAAGATTGAAACATAACATTGCCAGAAAAAAATTATATTTTTAAAAATATAACACTACTATCAGTAAAATAATATAATGCTATATGGTTATTTTTGTAAAACTGTGATTTAAAAATTAAAATACTAATAGTACCTAATCAAAATAATATAAATGTATCTACCTACTTAAAGTAAATATTTTTGTCTAGCATCTCCTTTCTTTCATTTCTAGATCCGTGCCTGATTGTACCTTGAAGTACTGGCTAGTAGAGTAATGTTTTTTAGGGTTCTGTACGGTAAAACGGGACCCTATTACCAAGGATCCGCTGTCCTTCCGTCCGTCCGTCCGTCCGTCACCAGGCTGTATCTCATGAACCATGAAAGTTAGAAAGTTAAAATGTTCACAGATTATGTATTTCTGTTGCCGCTATAACAAAAAATACTAAAAATCCTAGAATATATAATATAAACAGTGTTGCCAACATGTTTATAGCTGATGATAGTACTGAACCCTTCGTGCGCGAGTCCGACTCACACTTGGCCGGTTCTTTTTAATTCAATAACGTTTAAACGTAAAACGCTAAATTGTTCATAACGTTGTAATTGTTAATAACGTTAAACACATAAATTGAATAACGCTTAAATTTTTAAAACATTTAAACGCATAAGTAAATAAGTCGAATAACGTTTAAGTATTTAAAATGTTTAAACACATAGGCACATTTATTAACGTTTTAATTTTTTACAACGTTAAACAGTCATTCGATCATAACGTTTAACATTCATAATATTATAACGATATAAATGGTATTATTTGTTTTTGATTGAAGCCCTGACATCGTTTATAATAAAATCCTCGGGCGCCCTATTTTTTCAGTATACTTTTTGGTACCTAGTACAAACGATTAAAAAAAACGTTTATCGGGCGACATTTTCCCTAATTTTTTCCAATTTGAGAACCGATTGTATTAGCATAATATTATATATAATATATGGATATGCACTGGTGGTGTAAAGTGGGCGTCGTCGACGGTGGCAACGGCTGCGGCTCGTCGATTGGCGCGTGTCGGGAAAACGCTAAACGTTGTCGCGGGGGAGTGATTGTAAGCATCTTTGTAGCTATATATAAAAATATATAATATACGTACTTCTGTAGTCTATACACAAACACATATATTATAATATTTGTGTACACTTTATCATAAGACATAAAAGCGTTCATTTCTGCAGTATACAAACGAATCAAATTATCAAACAATAATAATGGTACATAATGGTATATACATAATGGTATATACTATAGCATACCTATGTATAATATAAAAATACTGCGTCTAAGGTTAGGATAGGCTAACTATAGTTAAAAGTTTAAAAATAATTGTTGCTGTTTGTATTTAACTTTTCACCGACAGGGTAGTAGAGTATCCAATTTATAACAACATTAGTTTTTCCAGTTCATTTTAAAAATATTGCACATTTATAAGTTTAAATAGTGTTAGAACGTATATATAACCGTAGTTGAGGCATAGGTCCTATCACGTTCTGTATAGGTACATTGATTTTAAATCAAAAAAAATTAACAAATAAATATAATTTTTTTTAAATATTTTATTTACCATTATAATTTGTGATTTCCCCTATAATCACTGCAGCTGTATAGACATATACCTACTACCTACTATAGTGTATTAGTGTAAAATAATAAGGAATACCTAGTACTTATAGGTACTTACCTAAAGAATGCGTTTTTAACAATGTGATTATAGTTATTATTTATAAAATCGAAAGATACACAATCATTACAGGGGAGTAATTAAATAGCATATTGTGTGGTAAGGGCGGGAAGTGAGCTATTTCAGTCGCGGCAGCATTTCAGCCAAGACTAAAATTGCCTTCCAGCACGATGCACACATACTGTTTTTTGTCACGGCTCTGCGTTCTTCGATCATGGCAAAGGTATTGCAAGGATCTAAGCAACAACCAGACGATTTTAAGGAAACAATATATTTTCATGAAAGAAACGATTTAGTTTTATTTATTTTAAGCGTCACGCAAGGAGGTTAAAATATGAATATAAGATGTACCTAATCAAAAGTTTATGTTAAAGCATAAAATCAAAATTATGATTAACTTTTTAACGTTTATTGTAAATTTTTTTTGAAAATTCCAATTTATCGTGTTTCCCCAGAGTACACAGAAAAAGTGAAGTATTTTTGCCCGTGCTTAAAATATGAGAGTAAAAAATTGTGAGTTATAGGAATTTATAATCCTGCAATAGTTCAATCTCATTTTCTGAAAATAGAATTAAAAAATATGTATAGGGTACTGAGTGATATTCTAATATAACTGAGTTATACACTACACGGCGTTCGTGGACGCACGGTATACTAACGTGCAAAAAAAATTTGGGTGCTATACAGGACACCGCCAAACACCACAAACGAGCAAGACTCGATATGTGTTTGTCTCGACGTTTCCGCAAACGGACTGCCGAACGACCGACAACGAGGATGTCTGCGAAGGTCCAACATAATATTATAATATTTATTATAATGAGTTGTTACACTGCCGTCGTTAACAAGGTGCGCGCAGCAATGCACGCAAAGCGGTCGAAATGTTACACCGTCGTCGTAGTCTGTCGATACATAACGTTAAACCCGGTCACCCGCCTATATGTTATATCCATACGAAAAGTGATTATTATAACATATACATATTATAATATATTAACACATACAAACACACGCAGGACGACGTTCAGATGTAGAGGAATAGGAGGAGGCCCGTTCGGGAGCTCGTTGTCCGACTAATCGGTTTGGACAGAACCGAAGATCGGATTGCACACCTACACACACACACACACACGTCACACCTATGCACACACACACACATACACAATCGCCTTGGGTGGTCTGTACGACGAGGACCGCGTGTGTGACATCCACTAAGTCGCTAAACAACACGGGCTGATCCCCATTGATCCCGACCAGGACCTGAAGGGCGGGGATGCTGCAGCAGGAATACAACGTCTCGGCCGCGACATTATTACGATGTAGACACGGTACGACATCGCCGTCAGTGGCAATGCAATATAGTATTATATAAATGTGACGATCGTTTATTCGAGTACTATAATATATATGTACCTACATGTACAATATAATATACATAATACATACATAATAGTTGTATAGATGTGTATACTGAATATTCATCGATAATAATAATATAATATTATGTTATTTGTACAATATTATACTAAAAGCTTGGGTTACCGTCATCGTCATTATTGTATCCTTATCTTTCCGCACGACGAACGACTACGACTGCGTGAATAGTGTTACGGCGTGGCGACGAGACGTTAACATATAATAATAATATTATATTATATGTGTTTAATATTTTAAATCTCGCGTGACTACGCACTCTGAACGTAGTGAGCTATCATTCCGATTTTTTAAAAGACAATTATTATACAATTCTCTGCTTATGTGGTCGTTGAGGCCTGCAACTCCTGCAAGATCCGCTCTGTCGGCGCTGCTCATTAACAGCAAATGAAACAGAATATGCGGCGTAACCTTTGGAGGAGGGGGGGTAAATGGAGCAGTTAACCCCTGACTTTTTATAGGAGAACGATATCGTTTTGCCACCCCCCCCCTACAGTTTTAAAAATTAATTCATTAAATATTACAAGTTACAACACATTTAGGTTTGAGGGTTTGTGACTTAAGTCTATCCCCAAATTTTCATGACGCCGTCAGTCTTAGCAGGACGAATCAGTTGTTTGCAAGGAAATTTTTTTTTTTAAGTTAGTTGTTTCAACGGAGAATATGTTTATGAGTTATGGATTGTGAGTTTTGATTTAATAGGGATATTAGCTTATTGATTACTGGGGGACGAACTTTGGAGCGTGAGGCATAAGTGCAGGGTGGATTGGTAATGATTTATTTTAATTCTTCATGGGTCGACTAGGTTTTTAAGATACAGATGTGGTTATATGTTTTGTTTTTCCAGATTAAATACTATTGTATTCAATTAGAAATTTGATAATTTTATGATAATATTTTTAAAACTGAAAACAATTATGCAACTGCGACCAATCGATATAAAAATGTATCCTTCTCTTTTTCTTCCCGGCCCGTTTCATATTTTTAATAGCGTATTTGTGCAAGATTCTTTTGAAAGTATTACGTTTAAATTGCGATAAGCCACAATCGTCTGCAAGTATAATATTAATATTCAATAGTACCTATCTGAATTCCTATTAATACATTTGGATAGGTATTCATCTGAATCATTAAACAGACCCAGCGCATATTAAATTGCATGGTACCTATATAATATTATAATGTTTAAACGTGTTTATACAATTATTGCGTCTGGTGCGTATACCGCGACGATTTACCAACAATAACTCTAATTGGCATCTCCACAATAATGTAATGTTCTATTATATTGTGTATTCGTATTCCTGCACAAAATTATGATTATTGACTATTGTATTAATTCTAAGCGATTGCGGTTTTCGAATACAATGCGCTTACCTACCCATAATAATATTATTCTCAGCACACGAGTATAAAGGTTTTCGAATTATATTACTACACTTTCTCAATAAAGTGGGGGGTCACAGTTTACTAAATGCTATAATGATGGTATATATAGGTACGGCTATTACTACCGAAACTTTCACACCAACACAATATTCGTTTAACAGTTTATTCTTCCGTATTATTACATATTTATGAAAAGTATGCTGAAAACAAAAACACGAGTGCCACCAAAAATTAACCATCGTTCGTTATTGTTTATACGTTTTTAATAATATTACTATATAATATAATATTAATTTTCGTAAAACAATTAAATCTCTATTATCTTAAATGTTTACACACGTACGACATACGCGGGCATAATTTATCAGATAGTTAAAATAAATTAGATTTGAGTAGATAATTTAGATTCTGTATACATCTGACTCAGATTAAACGGGTAATTAATTTTAGTTATTTAGAGTTCAAGTCTACAACTGTAGATAAAGAGTAAAAAGTGGGCTACCGAATATAAAAATAGATATATAACACGTTATTTTTCCTTTCCCTACTCCCTAATTACCCAATCAGTCTACTCTACATGAGGACCACATGTTGATAATAATTTATTCACATCTTCGTTAAAATCTGTTAAAAATATGTATTTAAATTTTACTGAATAAATTAATGCCTATAATGAGAAAATTGTAACGAAGTTTAATTTGAATTGTAATCGTTAGAAAATACTTAACAAGCAGTGTGTTTATATTGAACCCATACGATTTAAAAACTGTTATGGACCCCTGAATTTTGTTAATTATTTTTTCAACAATTAGTGTTAAAAATTTGAATATTTTAGCTGCTAGTATATAATCGTTAAATTTTCTGCAGATTTAGTTGGTAAATGAAATTTTGTAATTTAAATGTATATGTTTATGATAATTATTCATTTATTTTAATCATACACTTGATCATAATTACAATAACAAATAATAAAAGTCCATGCATCGTAAAAAGAATTCTACATTGTAAAATGATTTTAATTATTCTACAATATGATTCAAACAAAATAAAAACACTCTATTCTTGAAGTATACAAAACATTGATTCGTTTACACATACCATTTTTAAACATTTTCAAGTCTTCACAGTGCAATGAAGCTATTTTCAGTGTATAGTTGTCTACATTACAACAATCAGCCTCTTATTCGTGCTAAATTTTGTTCTACTCAACTTTTGTATTGATTGGGCCATGTACATATTTGTGTTACGTTAAGTGGACCGAAACTAATATATTTCGTAATTAATGTGCCAAGGGGATGGAGATGAGTGATTCAGAAAAGTTAAAATAAATTAATAATATTATGTGATTTATTGTACTTAATGTTATAATCATGTTATAATCAAATATATTTTTTTATGAAATGTTTGATTTTATTTTATTTTTTCCTTGGGTTGAGTACCTATAAGTCGTAACCTAAATCTACAGCATTATTACGCAGTCCACCTACAACTGACGGTTTAGTATAAGTTACAAAAGCATCACTTGACATTAGTCTAAAAAACGGAATTAGTTTAAATATTTATAAAGTATTTAAAAAATATGCCAAATAGGTAATAATTTTATAATGTAGGTACATTTAGGATGTACCTATTTTATTTTTGCATACGACCCCTTTTAGAGGCATTTTCATTCCAACACTCATTATTATGCAAACATTAAGATACCCTTGTCCTATAGAGTACCTACACATTATCACAACTTGTAGATTGTCAGTCTATATTGACTATATAGGGAAATGCAGTATTTTAAGCACCTGGATTTAATATGGAATAATAAAAGGATAATTAATACGAATTTCATTCCTGCTCGACCATATAATAAAATCTAACTATCGTAGATATAATATGCATATTATATGTATACCTAACATGTAGCCAAATAATCGAAAACTATGGATATCGTATTTTCGTGATATTATCTTCGATCAGTTAAGTATTATATTTATTTTTATATAATATTATAATCTGAAACAATTGATATCCATTGCCACAAATTCAAAAAAAATATTTTCACTTTTTATTCAGATAACACATTAGTGTACAAAAGTTGGTACTTGGTTGTACAAAAATCAAAAGATGTTGATCAAAAGCAGTTGTGTGCAGTAGAATGCATGTCTGCAGCTTATAGATATTAGATGTTAAATATAGATTGTAGCACTTTAAAGACGAAGCGTTTTTTATTTTATTTTAATAAGCCATACATTAGGTACACGAACATTTAGTAATGTAACTATATTCTTAATTATAACACTAACTACTTGTTTATACATATCCCAGACAGCATTTTGTAATGATAATATTATAATATAAATATAATATACATAATATATAATATAAATTGCTGTCTGGGTAGTTGTTTTTATTTTTTTTACAGATTGATTATATATCAATAAGTTTTGCACAAAAACGAAAGTGCTGCCAAATGTACGTAGGCACTAGGCCCAGATGTTTCTATAAGAGTTTACTGCTATCAGCTAATATATATTATATGGAAAATGAAAAACGACGAATCATAATATTATAATAGAGTTAGAATTTACAGTAGGTAGTATGTACCTACTACTGAAGTATTACCTAATACCTAATACTATTTCCACTGAATAAATTGGCACCAATGTAATTTAAAACTAATAATTTTATCTATAAACATCACATAGGTACATACTACAATACTACATGCTACTATATGATACAATATTATGTAACATCAAACATGCACCTATACCTAAAAATTGTAATAATGCAAGTTTTTAGTACATCACATTATAGCCGAACTAGTTATAGGTACTCGTTCTTATACAATATATTGTTATATTAAGAGTTACGAATTACCTACCTATATACCTATATACCTATTCGTAAATAGGTATTTACTATAATTATATTATAATAATATACTTATTTACTGCTATAGGTACGTATATATTATGGTTATTTGTTATTCAACTTATTATGAATTTAGACGTCATATGAAAATCATTATTTTATTACTTCATTGTAGCTCAGATATAGTATTCAATATTCATCACTATACAATATGTCAATATACTTACCATCTAATCGATAATGAATATAATATTACAACAAGTGTAATAAATAATAATGTCTTTTAAATTATAACGTAATACTCTGTAAAAGCGACGAGTATTAGTATATATAGGGTGTAATTTGTATTGTCGTATAAAAATTAATTGCAAATAACTGAACAATTTAATATATTTTATAACATTGAGGATTGAGCCCGCTATACACGAACACAATATAATTATATTAAGAGTATATATAGGTACCCGTGAATATTAAGGGGATCAAGATTTTAAATTGTAATAGACATTGGACAATATAATATAATATAAAAGAACTAAATAATATTAACAATTTGTATTGTAAGTTTTTTGTCGAAACTATTAATAGTCTAATATAATAATAACATATTCTATACATTTTAATATTTTATTTTAACTATGTACGCAAGTGTTAATTGAAACTTTCACTACGTTAATGATATTTTTACGAATTATTTTACGATATTTTATCCCAAGTGTTGTGGTACCCATAACTACTATAATGCCATATTGTGATGTAGATAATTTATATTAATATTATATATACATACAAGTATCGGATATACATGGTAAATAGTAAATTATCTCTACAAATATATAATTTATATCATTGCAGTATTGCACCACTCTGCATAACAACTTACAGTAAAATGGAGTGGGTTTCATTTTAAAAACAGATTGAATCATCACATAAGTACAGGACGCTCTTTAAATATGACATAAAAAATGCAAATACCTTATTTAACAATAGCTAAGATTTTTATAGGCATATCGTAAAACATTCTAAAATATCAGACTTTCAACGAATGCATAACAATTTATAACGAATAAAATGAAAGCGAGCCTCGAGCGTATATAGGTACTATATGTACCTACCTATATCACTATATCACTCTATATAGACTTTATTTACATACACCGAACCCCTACAAGACGGAAATAATACTGTTGCTATAATATTTCGAGTGCTAAGAAAATTTAGTAAAATTCTAAATGTAATATATAGGTACACGATTTTATACAAGCAATATAGGCGCACTCATAGTTTTATTGTTTATCATGATTTGTACACAATATAATAATAATACATCATAATATACATTATACCTATATATTATTATTATGCGTGCCACACCGATCCGTCGAAAGCGTCGAGTGCTACAGCAGGGTAGCATGTTATAACGTACATTATATATAACATGCTCATTCCCCCACTGAGCTAATTTTTTTAAGAGGGTCGTAAAGAAAGATAAAAATAAAAGAAAGCAACAGTCAGTTACACGAAACACGCCCCTCCTATTATATATTATATATATTATATTAGGGTGCACTGCTTTTTAAACCACGGAGGTATATATATACATAAACTCCCTCACATCACACCCCCAAAAATAAATAGACTGCAGTAAGCTTTATTCTAATGTTCATGAATCCCTCCCCCTCCTATGTCTGAAAGAACAACACAATATATTATATACTTGTGGAAGTCTAATTATTACTCGATATACCATTATACATACGACTTAATTAAGAGTATAATATATAAACACAATATGTGCAGAGTGGGCCAACATGTTTTCCCGTTTCCCCGTGTTAAGCTCATGAGAAAACACGGTGGACCACCCTGTATAAAGGTGTACGTACAATTTGTATTCACGATAAATAATAATATCAAAAAGGGATGAAGGGGTTTCCCCCTTATATTTCTATAATATTTATTAATATTTTGTGTTGACATATATTACAGCAGTACTCGTGATGTATACAAAGAAGGGAATCGTTTCCGGTGCAGTCGACCACCGTGTTTAAGTACATTATGTATAGCTCTATTATAATATGCTGTGCGCTATATGTATAAATAACCAAATCTCGAAAAAACGAAAAGACCGCGAAAAAATTATTTCGTATACACATGCTGCGGTAATTAAATACCGTCTGGCCGGTTTCGTACGCGAGTAACAAATTAATAATTTATACGCGATAAAATGTAAGCCCTGCGTGTACGAAAAAAAAAAAGACCCATGATTGAAATAAAAGTTTAATATAATACACTTTAATGGACTATCATCATCGTCATCGTTCCTGCAACCCAACACGAAAACGCGGTCTGCTCGTATTTCGCACCGGTTCCAATTACAATATGATACACACGTACTATGTGTATAATAATACACCTATATATGTGTGCAGTACGTCATGATAATATAATATTACAAGACGGTTTTCCGTACGCGTAACTCGCACCCTCGCCCCTGTGCGGCGTGAGATTTGTCCGAGTGCGCGTTTATAGATCTGCTGCAGTAATACAGGAAGAGATAGATACCACTATTATGGTTTGAGAACATTTCGCAAACGACAATATTGTCGTCATAACATTATGAATACAAGTTTACATTCCTGCCCAGATATAATAGCTAGTGCATTGTTAATCACAGTGCATATACAATTATAAGCGCCTATCGAAAATTATTAACTTATAATAGAACAACATATATTTTAGATTCTGATAGTGGACCGATAAAGCTATTTTAGTTATAATAATTAAATATCTATGTTAATAGCAGCCAACTATATCGCCCTCATGGTTCTAAAATTCGGTACCCGAAGAGGTGCACCTAGGAGCCAATTTTTTTATTTTGCATTTTAAAGAGAGGCTCATGCAGGGATTTGTTGTGGCTCAAAAACGAATAATTTGTTTATTCGTATAGAGCTACCAATTGCCTACCATAAAGACCATATCTGAAGGGGGATCCAAGGGGTCACAGATTGAAATGTTAATATCCGGTAATGAAATGAAGAAAAAGAGACATGATGTGGAACACAATAGCAGAGTGCAATTAATTCAATAACGAATAATTATACATGTATAATAATAATATACCTAATAATAATTATATTTTAAGTGACAATCCTAATTATTGTAAATTGGAGTTTTTAAAAGAGATTGTATATAATTTAAGTTTTTAATTAATGATTTACAACTGCATATATTTTTATAAATATTATTTTTTCATATTAATTGTATTAGTTTTTAAATAGCTTTTTAATCGAAATAAATAATTTTCGTAGATACAACTTTTCGATCACATACCTATACGAACAAATAATTTTTCGATTACATCACAATTCTAACAAATAGGGATTTAAGGGGCCTTACTTTGATAATATTGGATAAGCTTAAAACAAAATGTAGAAAATGTTTGGGTGGGGCTATGGACATTTTTGGGGGGGCTTATCCCTAAAGATGCCCCCTATATGCGCCTATGAATTATTAATACTGCATTCATCAAACGTGTTTATTTTCCTTTGTTTTCGCCATCAACGTGTGTCATATAATATCAGGTGTAATGATTAATGCTGTAGGTTTTGTAAATAAATGTAGATAATAATATACCTAGTTGCAAACATATTAAGGAATTGCTGGAGATCGACTTTGAACTACAATCATCCGCGATCGGCCGTTTGACCACCCTTGGATACACGCGCATAGAATAAAGTATAATAATATAGTTCAAGATACGTTTGTAGGTACCTATTATAGCTACATATAATATGTATATTGTTCAGTGTGTACCTATATTATATTATAGAACCGACGTTTGTGCGTGGTTGCCGCGCCGAGGTCCCAAGTGCCATGGGAACGGTATAAAAAAATATATAGTAATATATTATAGGTAATAGGTATACACTATCGTTATTAATCGCGGGCGATTGCTTCCATTAAAAACTTTTTTTTTTTAATTTTTAAGTCACGTTAATCTCTCGGTCGGTGTACCACAACAATAATAATAATAACAACAGCAATAATGACCATCATGCAGCGACTATCTGTTGCGCGTGAAACCATCTCTCACATAGTCGCCGCCACCGCCGCCGCCTCCGCCGTTTGCATATAATTGTTTGTGTGTATATCATACGTATACTTTTATATATATATACATTCCAGGTCTCTTATAAAGACTTCTTCAATGCTTACACAAACGTGCGGCGACGACGGTAATCAATCTGCATTATCCGTAAGTGTGTGTATCGCGCGAACGTTTCGGCGGCGGCCACAGCGATCGGCCGGTGGTTTTTTTTTAGTCGTATACAGGGTGCACACAGGTATTATTGTTGTACTTATGTATAACTCTATGCGTGTATTATGTGTGTGTGTGTGTGTGTGTATATATATATATATGTCGAAAAAAATATCCAAAAGGTCATTGCGGCGTATGAAGTGTCATTACGCACAATAGGCCGCCACGTATCACGCGCACACTGCACAGGTGCTAATGATGATGTTTTATGATTGCGCGAGTATGTGTATAATATAATATATTATAAAAAACTATTATAGGTTATGTATTATTATTATATCTATGTACATAATAATACATAAGGCTTGAGAGAGAGAGGTATACGATGGACACAGAGAGAGAGAGAGAGAGAGAGAGAGAGAGATGGACGCGACTGTGGCAAGGCGTGAGTATAGAACGTCGGTTGCCGCACAATAGATCGCGTATTAAATCGAAATTTAATATAATTTATTCGATTACGCGTTATTATAATAATATAATATATAATATTGAGAGTGCGTGTGTGTGTTTACGCATTGTTGCGCCGTTTCTACGATTTCACGCCGAAATAGACGCTCGTCTTGCAGCGTTTATGCTGCAGCCGAAACTTGTGATACCATGAATACCATGTTTGTGAACATTAGGCACGTCATATATCAGTCGTAAAAAAGTTACCATTCAAAAGCCACTAAAGGTCAACATTTCATCGTATCGTTCCTGCCACCAATGAATCAATATAATATAGGAAACTTCATGCATCAGCAGCAGAAGAGTATAATATAAGAGTGATTCATCGAGTATAATATTATATATGGTGCTCGAATCAATTTTTCCTTTAATAATGAATTTATTCAAATTCTGATTTTTGAATTTCTCAACTACGCACTTAATAAGGAGCATATTTTCAAATACTAAGTACTAATAATTGTTTATACCATTTATATTTAGGAGTGTCCTGTTGATACCAACTTCCTTTTTTTTCGAATAAGAATCACTGTTTTTTCTCAATGTTAAATACTTATAACTTTTTTAAAGATTTTGAAGCATCTAAATTAAAATACTAACAAGCAGTTTTTGAGTTGGGTATTTAACTTTGTGGGTTAAGGAAAATAGGTCGATAATCATAGTTTTGGGAGATATGTAGTCTATATGATGATTAAAATAATAACAATTAATTAATATTTATTCATAAACATTTTATTATTCGTAAAAATTACGTAATAGATTTAATATCACATCTATTTTATGTTTTTGTTAAGCTATTTCTAAGGACTATATTATTCTTAGATGCAGTATATAGTATATTATAGTTTTTAATAAAATTTTAAAAAATATCATATGCTTTACAGTTAACAATCCACAATAAAAAGGTTTGTCCTCATTTGAAAATTGAAAAAGTTTATATCACCACAGCCCCCCACAGGATACTCTTTAATTAATGGTACAACAAATTTAACTTTTTTTAAATATTAGGGTTAGGTATACTTCAAGACTTAAGTATACTTAAATATTCCAAAATCAAGGATTTGAATAAATCTATTATTATAATAAATTAAAAAAAATGGGAATGAGCATACTTGATTAGAAGTTGGCTGAACTTTGCGGTAGGATGCAATATTGTAATCATTTTTTTGTAACATGTTCGTAAGCTTGAAAATCTTTTCTATACGAATCTAGGATGCGATACAACAGTAATTATTTTTAGCAGCGGCTTTCAATGCATACTTACATTTTTTTCCATTTAAAGATATATTTATATATATATATATATATAATATATAAATATACAAATATCAAACTTCTTTATTTTAAACGATATAACCACCCCAATGTACTATAAATTGCTAAGTAGATGATTTTTTTTAAAATTAGATTGATGTAGTTATAAGTTTATATTTGAACACGTAGTTTCAAAATCATTAAACATTATGAACTAAGGAAAATAGTCCATTAAGATTCTAATATAGTCATTGAAGACATAAATATTAAAAAAAAATACCTGATGGCTTAGAAATAATTTATAAAAAAAAAGGATGGTTACAATATTAAAAAGTATATTTTTGACCCACAAATGTCTTTAAGAAATCTACAAGTATATTAAAGAAAAAAATGGGTTGGTGGATGACGCTCTGCTGCACAGTAGGTTACAAGTGGGTCACTGTACAATGGATTGTATTAAATTTGAATTCAATGATATCATATCATTGTATTCAAAAACAATTCTGAGTAGAGACGGTTTGTCAGTCTAGATATTTTATATGTTATTATATTTTATTATAGCCTGTAAGTTGAATTAATATTATAAATTACAACAAAATAACTAAAATCATTATTATTATTTTTATTTTTATTTGTTTCTATATGGTAATAAACAAAGCTTTAGAAATTAAAATCCCATTTTTAGGGGTTTTTCGTAATTTGTCGCGGCGGTAGTTTTTCCCGTGGCATTAAATAACTGTTGAGAAAATCGAAAAATGACCAGTCTTAAGTACCGTCTTGATCCTATTTTCTAAAAGATAAGATACTATATTATATGTTGAAATCGAAGCACTCCTTCTGGTAGACATTTTGTATACAGAATAAAAAAAAAAAAATAAACACCAATGTAAAACCACTAGATCCCTCACTCTGCTCAGAATCTAAAATAAAGTATATATTATGTAGGCACATAAAAACCAGAATTGATATAAATTCATAATTAAATACTAGAAAATGGTTGAGCATGTTATTATATCACGCTGCAGTTGAAAAGGTTCATTTGCATAGACATATTGAACAACGAATAAGTTCCAATCTATATAATATCTCTAATATAGTATACACACATATATATATATTCTTAGTTCTTACTCTAAGGTGTACCTATATATTATGCTTATAAGTTAGGTATAAGATAATATAGGTGGCTTATATAGTTATACCTATACCAGCCTTCTTCGTTCCCTAACAATCGACGCGGAAAATTGTTCCCTCGAATTGGCGCGCGTGGATAATAAGCACGGTATATAATATATCCACTATTATAATGCATATAATGGCTCCGTGTGCTGCGGGGAAAATATTATACCTATACACGTGTAAACAACAAAAACTATACATAATAATAATATAGTAATACATATTATTATATATCTATGAGTCGAAAACTGTCAAGTAAACCTTGAAATATTTAAGGTTGTCAATTTACAATGATTCGCACTGCAGCAAGTGCGTACACATGTGTATAACGACAATGATAATAAATAATATACTATCTTTTGTTGAGTAATTCAACACCGATAATATTATAATGTGTATATATAAATATATATTGTATAGTGGTGTACAATAAACAATTAGCCTACAAATTGTGAAGGCAGTTGCGAAAATGACCTAGCCCGGAGATAATAATATAATATGCATGCTGTATACATGTGGGTATATAACTATACTACGGGTGTTTTATTCTTTCGTAAAAACCCGTCAAGTACTTCCTCGAGTTAAATTAAATTATAAAAACATCGTAATATTATTATTTTTTATTATACGCTAATCATGTAGGCACCATGTTATAATAATGATAATAAAAATACGATTTCGATTTCGTTTTGGAGCGTTTCGCCAGCAGGGTCGCTGCTATGATACCGCAAAGTAAAATAATTCGCCAATAACCGTAAAACGCGTTATCAAATCGCATATACTTAATATTATTATTATGCACGCCAATATTTATCGCACGCACGTTAATAGTTCGCGAGTAGGTCGTATCATCCCCAATAACATTAAAACCATTGTTGTTTTCACGAGGGGAACGTTTGAGAGATTGAAATGTTTGAAATTGAAATCGAATATTAGGTATTGTGTTTTTTTTCAGTAGATAATGGCCGTGTGTATTCAATAGGGTGGCCGTGCCCGTATGTCCTACGGTCCGAATCGTCGTTTTTTAAGAATCGTGTTTCGATGTTGTAGTGTTTTCTCGAACTTAGGTCTTAGTCTAGTTTTAATCCGTCATTTAAATATTTTTATAAAATATTAATTCTTTCACCACATACATTACTAGAAAGTAGAAACACAACAATAATCTTATCGTACGTGTTTTATATTCATATTGCAGAAGTACTATAGTTACTTATCACATTAACAAAATGTTATATGCATTTTTCCGACAGCAGTTAAGTATATTGGATTTAATTTCAGAATATAGAAGAAAAATTATATTTAGGTATTAGTACTTACTCGATAATATATAGGACTTGATTGGAGGGACTTGGAAGAGTTTGTGCAGTCTATAATAATTCCACCCCTCTCCATGTAACTTGTGCCAATGCTCCTATAAAATTAACCATAATTAAAAGATAAACATTTATCATTAAGACATCAATGATCTGCAGACGATATACTGGGCAGCTTAAATAATAAAATTATAATGTCTTAAAATATTATACCTATACCTTCAAAAGAGTTGATGGGAACATTGCTTTATAGTGAACATGTTATTATATGCATGACGACTTATACGAAAGACGAAAACGATTTTAGGGTAATGCAGATGACGATCATACGTTGAAACACTATACTACTATAGGTAGTATGTTATATTTATTTATATTTAGATAAATACCGCGGCCGGGCTCATCCAATGATCCAGCCGCGTGCACACGGTCTGACGATCGGCTGTTCACGATGAGGGTTAATATTATATTATTATTACTGTATGATATTATAATTTATAATATAGAAAACGTTTTCGAGAAATTTTACATTCAATTAAACGTATTAAGTTGGTTGTATAAAATAAAAAACACACACACGAGCGGCCCTTTTTCTCGATTCCCACGTTTTTCGCCAAGTCACCAGCACCACCACCCCCTTTGCCACCAATATATTATATACACTCATTCTCTCTCCCGTACATACACACACACACACACACACACACACACATATGTATAACGTGTATAATATCTCCTTTCTCGAATATGTATAATATATGTGTCGATCGTGCAAGTCATCATCATCGCATCCACACGCGCGAGCACAACCGTCAATAGCCCCTCGCGCGCAATTAACGAGTCTATTTTTTTCATTTTGGGGGCGGTGCCCTCGTGGCGCCCTTAACGAAAAAAATTGCCGCCGCCAAATTGACTGTTTACCGTGCGGCTCTTTTGATCGGATAGAAGCCGTGGCGTCGTCTTCGTGAACGGTCCGGCATATCGTGTGTGTGTGTGTCGGCGCATTATTGAAGACGCTCTTTTATAATAATTTCCGACCGGAACACTTCCAATAGTTTTATTGTATATTTGTGTACAACGCATACTCTCCGACGGTATATACTTCTTCTCATATGCGTGCGCTGCTGCACAAAATAAAATAGAGTTTAATTAAAATCAATTTTTTTTTTAAACCGTTTGAGCCTTCAGTTGTTATACAACATATTTTACGCGTAGAAAGAGCGAGAAAAAAGAATATCCGCCGTCGCACGTATTATATTCCATTATAATAATTATATAAACGTTTGTGTCCTGATATATTCGAATGACGTGTTAAAACCGCCACGAGTTGTTGTCAGAGCGTACTATATAATATTATGCACCATACATAATAATATATAATATAATATATTATACGTCATATATTTTTGGTTTTTTTATTTGATATATAATATAATAACAGACCTCATTGCAATAGATGGATGATGATAATAATAATATAATGGAATTGAAAACCTTTACGCATCACTTTATTAGATTATGATCCACTTTTTATTTTTACGCGCCCACCCGTAATAATTATACAAGAAATGATTACCACAACCCGATGTTAAATTTTACGATTTTAGTCCTAAGTCCAACTATACGCTCTTAATTACTGCATAGGTATTATGCGATATTATTATGTCACACATATTATACATTTATATTTTATATATAATAATACATAGGCGCAGTGATCACCAATTAATATTTTTGAGAATGATTTATTAAGTTAGCTTAAATGTTTAAATAATAAAAATAGTAATAAAACAATGAACAATATGATGTAACTAACTATAGTTAATACTAATAAAATATAATAATAATAATTAAAACAGATAACTGACTAATAAGATGGTGTATAGCCCCGGCCTAAGGCATCGTTGGTGTGGTAGAAGTAAAGGTTAGGTATTAATCAGCAATATACCTATCTAGATCTAATAGTGAAGTGAACCTGTTGATTTTAACAGTGAACTATGTAGAAACTTTTGGCCTGAGTACTTATGCGGTCTTGATTTTTTATTTTAATTGCATATGTACCATTATATTAAAATATGTTATATGGTTAAGCTGATATAAATTATACTTAATACCTACCTAATTTATTTTGTTATATTATAATAATAGTTACAAATTGAATACCTACCTAATATACTACCTAGTTATATCAATATCAACAACTATACACCTCGATTATAATTAATTAGCTTCTCAATTCCATAAATACTCTATACATTTTGAAACTTCATTTACTTTATAATACTTATATATGTATATTACTATATTAGATATTTAGGTATATCTAAATATCTAATATTGGTTAATAATTGCTATAAAACTTTCATTGAAAACTTGCGAATTCTGAATTCGTATATGGATTACAATATGTTATTATTTTTAATAAACAATAGGCGCTTTGTTTAATTATTTTTTTAAAAATCTCTAAACTATTATAGGTAGACGACCATCGACCTTAATATTATTATGCTGTGATAACATATTATTAAAATTGTACTTACATTATAACACATTGAACAACATAATGCATCGTTTTATTTATATTTAAACAATACACTTTTGTTGTTTAATCGTTGTTTTTTTCAACTAATAGGATAATTAACGGTTTTAATTAATTTAAAATATATGTATACAATACCCATAATGTAGATAGTACGTTTTAATAGAAATATATAATATAATTTTCAAACTCACAGCTAAAGATAATAATAAAGCTGCTAAAAGTGTAAAGCGTATTATAGGCGCGTATTATCATCATTATATTATATTATTATGTGAAGAGACAATGAACAAATCCGTTCTATTCTCGAAAACTTAAAAAATGAACTATAAATTAATTTGTTGAAAATTGTTTTTGTTTTTAATAAAACAATAATAATACAATTATGCTCATTGCTGTATATTATATTATTAATTATTATTATCTGTCGAATTGATTAGACGCTTTATTAATTATAAATATAGAGCTCGTTGCCTTTGGTCATGGCATAATATTATTTCTTTTGTCAGTTAATAATATATTTTATCATATTGTAATATTGTTGAATACGATTGCACGATATCCGATACTCCAACCGCAGGGTTTCGTTAGACGTTAGTTTTTAATTCAATTTCATTATGACCTCTTTCTTTGTAGCTAATTAATAATGTCATGTTGATGAAATTATTTTTTTCTTTACAAAATGTTTCATTACGTGTATCTACAGAGTATTACGATTGTGAAATAATTAGCGGGGCAGATACCTATTTTAACCACACAAACTAAATTTTAACAGAGCTCGTTAAAAATATTATACTTTTCTAATTATTATCTAATCACGTTTTCGAGAGAAAGGAATGTTATCAAACTATGATATTTAATTTTTCATTACGATATTTTTCAAGAAAAGTATCTACTATATTAATTTAGGTACCTAGGTATTATTATACTATGTGTGCAGATTACAATTTAAATACTAATCAGTAATCATTGGTTTTTTTTGTTTCTGATTAAAATCACTTCTACAGATACTAGGTATGATATAGGTATAGTATTGCTTGACTTGCGATATTACTCCAAAACATTAATTCACGTTTTGAAATAAATAAAAATAAATTGTATTTTTATTTAAAATAATAATGAAGTATAAGTACTTCAAATTATGTAAGATATATAATATTAAAATAATTTATAATTATAATTAGGTACCTGATAAAATGTATTTTTTGGAATTTTATAGTTCGTTCTATAATAATATAATATTATGAATATTTTAATATCAATGGACACGACAATATTATTGACTGTGCAGGTGTACCTACTTATAATACAATTAATACAATTAGGTTATATAATATATTTACTGATACAGCTAAAACATATTTAATATAAAGTTTATGTAGATGTATTTAATTATTTATATACTATCCATCATATTATTATCATAACATACCTATACTTACAATGTATGAACGCGTTAGTTACGATTAACGATAAGGTCGGATTTTTTAAAATTAATCCAATACGTTTACTTTCATAATATTGTTAACTAGTATATTATTATATTAACTGATACAAACATAAGTACATATTACATAAATATCGATTGACTTATAATAAACTATTGGATCACGAGATAATATCTATAGTTAATATTATAGTTAGAATTGAAAACAATAGACTTCGACAAGATGGATATTGTGTGAACGTTTTGATAGTAACATTTAATAGCATAAAATTTGTTGAAACAAAAAATCACATACTATAAAAACTGTAAAAAGAACCAATTCAAATCGAAAGTTCATATAACTAAGTGCAAACGTTTACTATTGGCTGTCCATTTCATAACACAATAGATTTTACAGGTGCATATAGATAGATTTTTACATATATAGTAGGCTCAACTACAGATTGGTCATTGGTATTATAAATACAAATATAGTCATTACAAAGAAGGTTAATATCTTGAATAAAGCATAATTATACAGTTTTATATAGTAGTATACCGAAACTACTCTTTGGTTATAGAGGACAATTTTTCATCCAAACATTATTTATCTATTTATTTATGTCACTTAATTATCCTAAAGGGGCGAAAGCATACATTTAATTTCCGTCCTCCAGCACTAATATTAAAACTCTTACACTTTTAATACAGATGTTATTTGTACTTTTTTGATAATATTGGACTATCATCGTAGGAATGTGTGCAAACAGTATTATGATTAGGTATGGACTTCTTACTTCTTATTTATTACTTAATATTATCGAAACATCACGAGGAATAGGACATTTTTAGTTTTAGCATTTTAGTTTATTATATTGTTTTTAATTTTTCAACATAAAATTCCACAAAAGTTCTTATTTTAATATAGCCACTACTGCAATAATATTATATATTATACCGAATATTAATGATACATAAACGAAAAATTAACGATATATTATAACCTCAATACGAAACGCAGTAGCATTTGGAATACATATTATACTTGTCTTATAGTATGTACCTATAGCGGCTACACATCCAAACGGCTATTGTAGGATTATACTATAAGAGTATTGCAATGTAAGTATAGATGTATAATATGGGCGGTGGTTTTGATTTTATTATTTTTCAACTATCAATTTTACTGTGATCCGACCTTAAATTCTACAGGAGTCCACAGGTACCCATATATTGTATAGCAGTATATACCTATTATACAAGACTGATTACGGGCTGTACACATAGCTCGTCTGCGGGACACCACCGGAAACGCGTTATATATAATATAATAATATGATGTATGAAAAAGCGCGGCCGACATAATCATATATAGGTGCCTGTCCCACCTGTCTTACCTATATGTACCGATATATATTCGTAAAAGGTCAATTGTGTGTGTGGCGGATGATGATGACCGCCGACGCCGCTGACGATCGGTAGCCAAAATGATCATCGTCGTGTACGTAATCGCCTAACGTAAAAACAAAACGCGCACTGATTCGAAATGATTAATTGTTACCGACGGTGCCCATATACACATCGGACCACCGCATCAAAATTATTAACCTCCTTCGCCCTTCACCACGCAGCAATATTAGTTTTTTTTTTTTAACACTCGTATATTTTTATGGGCTTAACGACATTTTAATTGATCCTACGGTACATATACCTACTGGTTTTCTATTTTAATTCATAATTTTCCGACACCGGCTAGAGAACGCAATACCGTACCGTTGCAATATTATAGGTGTACGTATAGGTACAATACTCTTTTATTTTCCCGAGCTCTGTGAAGTCGCCATCGCCATGCGACGGTGCGAGATTATAAATCTTACGGTCATTCCGCCTAATGCATGTGTACCTTTATATACGTTTTATATAATATTATATAGAATCGTCTATAGCTATAGGTTAGCAGGTCGTAGTACTGCAGCTCACACATTTCCGACCGACCAAACTGAAGCTGAATATTAATAATATATAAACGAAAAATCGAATATTATCAGGTATTCCACGGTTGGTAAACCTATATAATTATAGGCACGCGATTCAGCCGACGATGAAATTCCCTCCGCTAAAATCAAATACTATCCTTATGTGCTCAAAATCATCACTTAAATTAATTCCAAATATCTCAAAATAAAACCTTACCAAATATAGAAAAATCGCAAATGCTTCATTATGGTTAGGTTAAGTATAACCTAAACCTAAACATATACACAGAGACTTTGAAATTCCAAAAATCCAATACCACGTTGAACATTTGGCTAAAAGTTTCTTTAAGTTCATTCACTCTAGTTATAAGTCAACTAAAGGTTCAACGCTGCACTATCATCTCAACATAGTACCACACCACCACCACTCCAACTCCTAAGTCGAGAACGTGACTTAATTAATTGATATCGCCAGTACGATCCATAGTATTAATAGCTAATAATTATTTAGTTAAATGGGTACTGCACTAGCATCATAATTTAATAGGTAGGTACGTAGGCACAACTAGACCTTAGGGGTGCTCGAATTGTAAATAATTCCCAGACCTTTAGCATATCTATTGATGTACATTTTATCAATAATTCCAAATGTATATTTTAATATGAGTGAAACAGTAACATATTATTATGAAAACAAAATTGTTTTCACAACTATTTTAACATGATTTTTCTGTAAGTAAATTGTATTTATTTAAATTTCTGCTAATTCAGGCTTCAGGACGATGTGTTCCAATTCTCTCCTCTAAATTATACAAAAATCAAGAATGCAATTAAACAATGATTTTTATTCAGTTAAATATTTTTTAACTCTGGCTAATTTGAACTAGAAGTAGAATAGCTCGAAACAAGTGAAGACTTAGATCGTTAATTTCTTGTTAAGTAATTTTGGTATTTTTTAAATACTATAGTAATATGTACTATGGACGTAAATAGGGAGGGGGTGCACACCGAGCCCAAAATTAATCTAAAATGTTAAGCACCGTGAATTTTTATTTGCCCAGTGGCCGCTGGTCCTAAGGACAGCCTTAGTGGAGGGTTATACTAATTAACTGGTATTAGTTTTTAGTATAGTGTGTTGACCACAAACATATAATATAAAAAATACACAACCAATAGATATTCATATATTTTAATATTATAATAAATAATAGATATGCTGGCCAAATAGTAAGTATGCTACCTAGTTATTAATTTTCTTATTAATGTTATTACCGTTTTAAATTTCTTCAAAATACATTTGTATATTATATACATCAGTTTTTACTTTCGTGAATAATATTAATTATTGTACTTTTCCGATTACTGTTCTAATTTTTATTTTCAACATAAAACCATTATAGGTACACCTTTTTAGGTTCATACACGGTTTAATGAATGCACATTATTAACGAAGGACTATATCACTCAGAGCACAGATCTGAAATAGTCCTATCGGCACCTGAATGTTTCAACACCGTTAAGCTTTATAGAAAAGTTATTGAGTCCAAGTGACGGTAAGGAATTTTTTTGATATCAATTTTGATTGGCGCAACTATAAGCTAAACTATAGATGCCTAATCCAAGTAAGATGATTTTATGTATTTTTTAAAATTAATTAATTTAATATTGTCATTCCCACGTTCCCACACCAAACACATCACCCACTATCGCCGGCTGGAGTCACACACACACAAAATAAACACTTTGTTCCAGGACCGTAAAAAAAATATTTATGAATGAGTTTCGTGACATTTAAAACCGGTTGAATACTGAAGTCCAATAGGAATAGGGAGAAATTATTGGAGACTGAGAAATAGGTAGGACTTTGGTAATCACTAAATAGTAAATAATAATAAATAAACTATAATACCTATATAATATATATATTATATATAATAAAAATATGATAAATATAATAATAATAATATAATATAGTTATAGTTATAATATTAGGACAGTGTTGAATTATAAATTTTAAATTCATCCTAATTATTTAAAACTACTGTTTTATACCCAACTATTATACATGAATTATTTTAATTTAGGTATAATATTATACCCAAGTAGTGGTATAATATAAGTTAAAATAATTCATTATTCCCACTTCCTACTGTTCCTAGTCATGTCACATGGATGTTATAAATTCAGAGAGTACAAACGGCCAACGGGTATCCCGCCAACATATTGACCGGTTTTGAACCCAAAACCCATAACCCGCAAATAAATTGACCCACTCTTATACCCTGCACCCGCAAAATAATATTGCTCCCGTTTTTGAACGCAAAACCCGAAACCCATGATCTTTTTTTACCCGGTTTCTAATACGAAACCCGCAATATTTTAACCCATTTTTATTCCTTCTGGACTTATAATACTATGTGACAAATACGAATCCCTCCAGCAGCTAACAGCCCAGCTCGCCTTTCCTTCGCCTGAAACACACTAAAATTCAACTTTATAGTAAGTTGAAAATGTGCGAATGCCGTGCTGTGACAAAATTAAAACCTAATAAACGTTAAATTCGATATTAATTTATTTATATTAAAATTTGTTTTATTGATGTACTATATTACGTAATACGAGAGAAGAACAGTTTTCGCTGTACCGATCTATATAAATTACAATATTATGGTAGTCGACCGGCGTTCGAGTGTTCTCTCTTACGATGTGGATAGGTCAACAGGGGATACCACAGTAAAAAAAACGCTCCACGTTAAATGCTTTTAAACAACATGGGCGATGTAATATTATGTCGTTTAACGAGCATAGGTGGTGTGGAAACTTACACGACACTCCAGTGATCTACATCGAGTACATTCAGTAATAAAAATATCACAAATAATAATACTATAAAAAACCTGTATTATATAAGTATACTTATATAGAAATTAATGAAATCCCCCTAGTTGTGCCAATGGGTAGGCCTACCTAATAATTTTCTGCATCGCAGTTAGAACAAAAAAAATTTACATATTCTTATCTCATCCTTAGATGTAGATAGTTAAAGTTAGGAATGTCATATTATTTTAATACAATTTTTGAAAAGTACTACTGTTACACCTAATATGTCGTGTTTCATCCGAGAATCATACACCTATATTATTTGATTTTACCCTTAATGGCATAACGAATAACGATAACTCAGAGTGATATGTTTATAATTAAAAATTTAAATATTTTTACCCTCAACTTACAAATATATATAAAATCACAGTTCTCACCTGCAGGCTAATTTTTTTATATTAATATAAAATACAATATTATGTAGGTGCTGTCGGATATACCCAATTTTGTAAAGTATTCGAATACAAGTATTTGAATACATTTTGAAAGTATTTTTAACAAAATTTAAATACTTGTATTAAAATACCATAAAGTCAGTTTTATTAAATATAGATGGTTTCTGTTTTGGAATTTTTTAAGAAAATTGAAAATCTAATAATTTGAAAATAGTTCCATATTAATAGTTATTAATACCACTTTTTATTTTATTTTTTTCATTAAAATTTAATCAAAATTAGTTGAAGTATATCTGAATGCAGATTGATATATGTGAACAATATGTATTTATCTCTAAATAGTCAGACATGTGATAGTAATTTTTAAAATCTATGATAAGTAGTAACATATAATAGGTACCTATACTGATGTACAATTATATACATATATAAGTAATAAGTATATTATATACCATTAAATTAAAAAAAATACTTGTATTTGTATTCAAATACTTTGTGAGTATTCGTCAAATACATTTTTATAATAGTATTTTAAAAGTATTTTAAATACTTTTTTATTCGAATACTAGTATTACTGTATTAGTATCTGAATACTTTTTCAAAAGAATTTTAACTGGATATACCATGAATAAATCCAATACAAGACGTCGAATACATTATAAGCATTTGTCTACAGTTTTTATTCCTAGATCATAATATTAATATTATTTATTTATTTATCCAGGTAATAAACTTAAAAAAATCGATTGTTTGAATGTAAGACTTAAGAGTTATAAAAATTGTAATCTCCACGACCCCTCCGTGGTTGAACTTTGTGCGGATATAAGTACACCGATGAATTTATATTATTGTCGTTGTGCAAATAATATAATATAAAACTGAACACATTTACTATACTAACTACCCAGCAGACCTAGGTACCGCATAATATAATATAATTTATACCGAATTGTTTTCACTCTCGTTGCCGTTGTTATAATGTACACCTACTACACCTATACATGTCTATCATAATGGTTACTTTATAATATGCGGAACGAACGTATACCTACTCAAATATGTGGTCGCATTTCGCGTGTAATATTATATATAATATGTGTAGGTACGGTATATTTGTGAACCGAACGAAAATAAAGAACTATATAGGTGTGTGTGTGTGTGTGTGTATTAACGAAATGGTGGTAATTGTGGGTTTGTGTATAGGGTATAAGAGAATCTCGAATGGGTATATATGTGTTTACGAGTTTATTATTATTGTTTAGAGTGTGTAATGGCAATTAACGGTGAAAGGGCACCGGAATTGAATTAGCCGGCCGCCGCCATTTTGTTGGAGCTTAATATAACTGGACTGATGGCACTTGGACCTATACTAAAACTACACGCACACACACATATATATTATTTACCAGCTCTGCAGTGTGTGAGTGAGCGGGGTAGTTACAACACATATACAGCTTTATATGCAACGTGTTTTGCTGCTTTTCACGTCCGATAAGGTCCCTGTGGTGTTTCTATATACATCTATATATATATATATATATTATATATTTATATGGTTATACAGAATTTCAAACTAAACACGGGCTATTGTATTAATGCCTAATGGTGACGTAGTAATAAGTACTGTACAAGTTAGAAGTGACCAAAAATTAAGCAAAACGAAAAATGGGTCGACTATTAATAATAATGTATAGCGGACATCATATATTATATTATATAAAGTATCAGATTTTTTACACGATTATTAACGTGTTTAAGACACTGGGTATATATTATATTTGGTGCTTAAAGTCCATTTAAATGTTTACTTGGCACCTAGTACCTACATCGATATTTGACTCGGGTAGTGACGTACTCACAGGATGACGACTGACGAGAGCCAATATCATTTCAGCACAGTTCACTTCTACCGCCTACCAGTGCAGTTTATTACCACTACCTCGAATAGAGGAGTACCTATAATATTATATATGTTATTATAATATCCTGAAACCCTGTCCCATTGACTTTGATTCAACCACAAAAAGTCAAGTCGTCGTCGATAATATAATATACTTAATACATACAATTGAAAACCACTCAGCACACACATTAACGGCTGCATGGTCACTGCGGAACTTGGAGCCTATTCAGTGTTGTATTATATTTTCGCCTTCTCGCAGGAAGTATCAGCACGAGGAGTGAGGACAAAAGCAGATAATATTATACAAAGTAAAATCGTATAATAAATTGTACATTTTATTATTTTCTAAACGTTCTGGGATGGGAGCAAAACAAAACAATCTGATATAACAGGCGCGGATCCAGAAGATTTTAACAGGGGGTGCTCCAACAAAAAAACGTTGGTCTGCTGTACAGTATAGGTTACAATTGGATCACTGTAGTCTATAATGGATGGTAGTAAATTTGAATTCAATGATATAGTATCACTGGATAAGAGAAACGATTCTGAGCGAAGACAGTCAGTCAAGCTATAACATTACTATGTATAATATTTGATGATAATTTTGTGAATAAAGTAATTTATTTACCTATTTACGTTTAACTTTATTTTAAATTGTCAATCCTCCGCTATAAAAACTAAACAATTTATACATTTTTAACTACAAAATAATTTTAAAATTCAAAATCAGATACATTTTGTCAAAATTCGAACTTTAAATGCTTATAAAAAAATGTTGCCTTTATGTATTTTAAAAAATGTTCAACTGGTAAAGTAAAAATATAGCAGGAGCATTGTATTAAATGTTGACTTATTTTGACTTCACAAATGACATTTTATTGACAATTAAAGAAAAAAAGTAATAACAAAATTTAAAATGTCCTTATACAGCTCAAAACAGGTCAAAATATTTTGTACAGTTTATCAAATATGGGAATTGATAAGTTGTTATATGGTGTAAAATTCAAGTATCTACAGTTATTCGTGTTTGAATTACAACAAAATAAGAAAATCGCTACATGTCTACTTGAGAAATGGAGAGAATATCCAATGATGTAAAAATTTAATTTGACTTTCCAGTAGATATTTTTTTTTTTTTTGATAAAGGTAGACATACTTATGAGGAATATTGTATTAAATTTTCTAATGTTAGATTTAAAAACAAAAATTTGCACATTTTCGTGATTTTTACGTATTTTGTCAAAATTTGAACTTTAAATGCTTATAAGAAAAATTTGTGACTGTATATTTAATATTTTTCAAATGTCATTGTAACAATATATTAAGAGCCTTGTATTAAATTTTCATGCATTTTTACACAACAAATAAAATTGTATTGGCAATCATAGAAAAAAAACTAAAAAACCTCAAAATGTATTATGTCCGTAAACAGCTCAAAACAAGTCAAAGTATTTTGATCGTGTGAATTTTATCGTGTTCAAAAATGTATGCTAATATAAACATTCAGTGAAAATGTCATGTCCCTATGGTTATTTTTTTTAGATTTAGGTACACCGAAAACCAAAATTGATTTTGTCGAAAACTGATTTTGCTTAAAAATTCCCGTTTTTCCTTAATTTTTATTTTGTTATTCTAGGCGCTCTTAAAACTATTTTAATTTTAAATTTTGATTTTCTGAATGAACCAACTATATTCCTTTTCCAATCGATCGAGATAGGTACTATTGAAGAAAATCGAAGCAGTTGTACTGCCCCAAATATGACAGAAATAAAAAAAAATAAATATAAAAACACATCGTCCACACATCACTCCTCTCAGAATCTAAAAAAATGGTTACACCTTTCTATTTTAGAATTTTGAATACAAATGTATTTTAATGGTGGCTTAGAGTTCCTTAGTGTCCGATCACTCATAGCCCCCTCCCCCTTTGAATCCTCGCCTGTGGTATAATATCGTATTTAGTACAATTTGATCTGTGATGAGCATCGTATAAATACAGCACTGAATTCAGGGACGTCTAATTATTTGAAATTGTATATAATATGTATAAATATTATATATTTTAGACGGCGTGAGAAAGCAGCGGTAGGTAAGCTGTATAGTTATAACTTGTAAGCACTTATTATATCAGACGCCATCACCCTGTAAAAGGACCACCGTATATTTGACACATACCTTTAATATTTGACATCATGCGATAATATTTTTGATAATTATACGGAATATAGGGTACCCATAAACAAGAACATTTTGGACAAAAAATATGATTTATAATCATGGTTTTAGGTTCGTTAAAACGGCGATCGCGAGGTAAAGACGCGGCAAAACGGTGGGTCCCGCGTGGGTACCTATATACATAATATATAATATGTCATTATTATTCACGTGCATATAATAATATAATATTATGTCTCGGGAAGAGAACACGACGACGAAAACACGATTATAATATTTTCTCTAAACGAACGTCGTCTAATTAGGCGTTACGCACCACACGACGACCATATATAATATATAATACGACGTCGACGCGACGACGACCATATCGGCTGTCCAATGCCCACGGTACAACGTTTAACACGTGTCCTCAGACACCGCCACCGTAGCAACAGCAGAAGCACAATATAAAGCGTATAACATAATATTATACACACGACCACGACGACGACGACGGCACCCAGTAAATCATTTTTCATTTTTCATTTTTCTTTTTTCTTCGAAATTAACTAATAACAACGTCCTTGATACTATACGGCAACGTGGAGTAATTTAAAACCATTATTATTATGATACTATTTTATCATTATAATAATATATATAGGTTTCCCCCTCGAAGAAAACATGTGCGTCGTCGTCGTGGCGCGGGGGTAATACACAATGGACATCACCGTGAAATCGACGGAATAGACTTGAACGCACCGCGAACGTATTATATATCATATTATATTATTATGTACGTTTATATATATAATAATAAATATTATATTGTATATGCTGTGCGTGGACTTAGGTGCTATATTTATATATATAATATTTTTATACGTGCATAGTCCTGCGCTATTAAAGTATCCCCCTCCCCACCCCCCCCAAACTAATCTAGTTAACAATAGACACATCTCGTAAAACAACCGAGACTAATGTCATATATATGGACACATTTTTCACCTCCGTTAACTTCGGGTAAACACGAGATTTCCACGTTGAAGGTTAGGTACAACTTATAATATTTGAAATATAATAGATAGGTACTGTACTTACTGCATTATAATATACGTCCAGAATGCTATATATAGGCTAAAATCACTACAGGGGTGCTTAGATGCTTAGCTATACGCCCCGAAGGCCTGATCCTATTGTAATATTAATATATATAATTCGCTTATGTAGGTATATTTTCAGCTTCAACAAATATTTAGTAACTGGTATTATATTTATAAACTATACGCATACAGTCACGAGGGCTCTTTTTTTAACTGTGAAGTAATCATTAACAATTTTAAAAATGCAAGTTAGGTACATCAAGAAATTTTTCAACTTGTATAGCTGTTATAGTTACTTCATCATGCAGCATCGATTCTTAATTTGCCAATATAGCAGGCTACCTATATCTTTCACTTCATTTCACCATGCATTGTCTGAACTAGAATACTTTTCTTTATATAGTAAAATGTTCGATCTATAATATATTAATTAATTGGAGTTGATTTTGTAAATGAGATTTTAAAGTTTAGACTAACCTTTGAACCCTTCGTATTCATAGGTTATTCGGTCCTATATGATTATTGTAATAAGCTCTCCGATCCTATAAACATTGCCTAAATAGTTCCTGTTTCAAAAGAGAACTTTTTATCAAACGATAATAATAAAATGCGATTTATTGAAATGCTTAAAATAAAATAAATTAATCATGGGTTTATTGTTAAAATAGCAAATGATGATAGCGGTACATTAATTATTAACACTGCCATTAATGTATCAAGTTATCCTAAAACTATCATGGTTGGTGGGACATTGACTTAATAGTACTTCTAGTTGCTTTAAGTCCTAGAGAAAATAATATTTATTTTCTAAAACCTAGCTCAGGAAAAATAGAAAAAAAATGTGTAGTACTAAACTACTCAATTCATACAAAAACACGATAAACCCATGATAAATAAAATATTATTTTATCATGAGCTAAGTGGTTGTGATACAACGTCAGCCTCATTCCAAAAAGGAAAAAAAATGCGTACAAATACTAGATAAACAGAAGGAAATAAACTCAATCGTTTCAATTTTTAATAATTCCAATTCATCTCATGAGGAAATAACAAAAAATGGTGTTAAATGTTTTTTATATTTATATGGCGCATCAGAAAATGAGAAGTCTTTGAACCAACAACGTTATACGCTGTCATACAACATTCTTATATAGTTTACTTGCAAGTGCAGTTGTGGTTAAGGTCATATAAGAAACCCGGATGATCGGGGATGGACGTTTCAAAATAATATTTTGTCACTAGTAACCACACTGAAAGCTCCAGCAAACAATCAGTTACTTAAATATATATCATGTGGTTGTACCAAAGGTTGTGGTAAAAACTGTGGTTGTCGAAAAGCAGGTCTTAAGTGCTCAATTAAATGTGGACATTGCAAAGGCCACTGGCCCTAATTCTATAGAAATAGAGGTTAATTGTATATAGAAGATTATACACTCGTAGAATTATTAGATGAAATCGTAGAAGAAGAAGAAGAATACGAAACATAAAAGTATAATCTGCCAGGCCTATATATAGTGTAATTAACTTTAAATTATAATCTTTTTTTTTATTATATAAATTATTTGTATGATATCATAAGTTTTACTATGTTTTACTATGTTATTATAATTGAATCGTTCATATTTAGTAAACACATAAATATATTTAATACACTAACACAGCGTAGAAAAAAAATTAACACGGAAAAAAGGGAAATTTATTAATAATTTTTTAACTGTCAATTTTTATACAAATATATCTTTCCAAATATTTGTTTAAATTAAAAAATTCAAAATAACTTTTTTTTGTAAATTTTCTAATAACTTTTATTTGAAACTTTTTTATATTTGTAATAATTATTGAGATATTAAAAAAGCTCATATTTTTAAACTTTCATGAGCTTATTAGGAAAAACCTCCAGTCCGATCATTGGAGACTTTTAGTATGGTATAGGGCATATTTTATTAAAACTTAAAAAAAAAAAACCCCTTGGTTGGGATTTTTTTCCTCCATTTTTTCTTCTTTGCCTGGCCTAAAAGTAACGACTTGATAATATATATTATCAATAATAATAAACGAGTAATTTATTATGGCTGACCGAATATTCCTCAGCTGATGTAGGTTTAATATTACCTACTTACACTGAGTATTTTTAAAAGAATTCATTCGACTTTCCTAATAGGAAATCTTTTATGAGGCTTTATGTTGTACTTCAGTACTCGACTATTGTATCACTATTGTCTCCTAGCTCACGTTTTAGTTTCGGAAAACAAGTCATTGATGTCGTGTAGGGAGTTTTTACTGCAGTAGTCTCTCACAAACTGTCGCTTAAATAAAACTTGAAACAAGACAACACTACGTATTTTGTACAACATCACTCCTTTATAATCGCTACGTAAACTGAAATCCAATTTATAATTAAAGAACCATGCGGTGCGTTTTTATACTATTTGGTATACATAGACGCAACTACAATATGTATCAAATGACAATTTTTTTTTTTCGACAAGCATTATTGTTTCTCATTACCCTCTCTTACGCTTGGCGATATTTTACGTCACTGGAGAGAAAAAAAACGCATAATAATTTCATGTAGGTATACACATTGAAATAAATTCGAACAGATGAGACGTCCTTCGTTGACAACCACTTAAATTTATGAGGGACGAATGCGTTTTTTTGCTCATCTTTCTACTACACATAATACTAATAATATATGAATTAATATACATCTTGTCATCTATACGAACTACACGCACTATTAATTATTCGAGTATATGCATTATGATATAATTAATAACTATAGTATATGGATATATAGATACCGATATCGTTTTTAATTAAATTAAAATGTTCACGTTTACAACGATATATTTTATCTATTTATAAATAATTTAGCAGATAAAATGAATATTATTATATAATTTATACCACAATAACCTTTCAACGCAAACGAAACGTTCAGAAACAATTACACAGGTACTTACACTACACAATTTACATTTTCAAGTTAGAAACTGAATCAAAATTAAAATCTAACTTCATTTTATGACTCAGGTGCTATATGTATTAGTCTAGTACAGTAGTACCTCCTATAACTATTAAAAGTATAGAGGTAACATAAAAAAAAATGTTTCAGTCATTTTACTGTGTCAGAGATACTCATTGAGTGGTTGAGTTGGACATCGACTTTATTGCAGTGAGAGCTGTTTAGACGTCCAGTATGGCTTATAGTTCATTAATTTTTTTTTTTTTTTTTTTATTGATCTATTTTTTATTTAACAACCCGGCATCATAGGCCATTAGTTACAGTTTTTTTTTTTTGTGCTACTTTTGTTACATGCTTATATTTATATTTACATTTGCATTATATTTGTCCTATTAAATTAATCGATTTTAAAAAATTAAGTATTTTCCTGTTTTGAGCGGGATCCGGACCGAGTAGTGAATCGAGTGTTTCTGTAATGTTGAAGTTTATTCGTTCCTGTTGATAGAGTTGGCATTCCGTTAGTATGTGTTTGATGGTGAGGGGGGTCCCACATCCTTCACATGTGGGAGGTTCTTCTTTTGACATGAGGTATCCATGTGTTAATCTGGAGTGCCCAATTCTGAGTCGGTTTATAGTGGTTTCTTCTTTTCGGTTAAATTCATGATTTTCCCAACTGAATGTTGTTCTTTTTATCTGGTTTAGTTTTGTGTCTTGATCGTTCCAGAGTAGATGCCATCTTTTCCTTATTTGTGTTTTAACTGCCTTTTTGATGTCGTCATATGAGGAAATGTTTAGTTTGGTTGTGTTTTTGTTGGATGCGGCAAGTTTAGCGTGTTTGTCCGCTATTTCATTCCCTGCGATGCCGGTGTGTCCGGGGATCCAAATTATTGCTATTTGTTTTTTATTTGTTTTGGCTTCATCAAGTTGGTTTTGGATGAGGACTGAGATGTCATTTGGGTTGTTTTTGTTTTGGATGTTCTTTATGGCGCTTAGGGAGTCACTAAGGATTACAAACTTTGTGTGTTTAGTGGTTTGGATGGTTTCAATGGCTTTTAGAATGGCTATAGCTTCAGCTGAAAATATTGAGCACTCATTTGGAAGTTTGAATGTTATATTAGTATTTTCAAGTACGATGGCAATACCGACACCTTCGTTTCCCTTTGAAGCATCAGTATAAATTTTTTGGTGGTCCTTGAAGTCGTCAAGGATGTTGTAGACATGGCTTCTAAATATCTCAGGTGATGTATTTTGTTTAGAAAGGGCATTTAGTTCGGTGTTTATTACATAGGAGTAATCCCATGGGGGGGTGTTATTGATTTCTCTGGGGATAATTTTAATTGGGGTTGCTGCATTTTCGTTGGTTAGCTTGGTTATTTCTTCATTTACGTCCCTATTTTTATCTTTGTTGAGTCTGGATAGTCTTGCTATATATTTTATGAATAATTCTGTTCTTTTCAATGTAGGAGGGGATTCGCCAGCTAAGTTATAGATGCTGAGAATAGGGCTGCTTCGAAAGGCTCCTATTGCCAGTCTTAAACCGCTATTGCTTACTGTATCGATCAGTTTTAGAGTTGTATTGGCTGCTGATCTGTATAGAATTGCTCCATAATTGATTTTGGCTTGGGTGGTTGCATTGAATATTTTCAGGAGCGACTTGGATTCACCGCCCCATGAGGTGTGGGATAAAATTTTAATTATTTTTAATGAGTTGTTTGTTAATTTTTTTAGATATTTTATGAAGGGGGACCAGGTTTGGCGTCTATCGAATATTACTCCTAGCATTTTCGTTGTGTTTTTATTGGTTATTGTGGTGCCGTTTAAATTGATTACGATATCTTTTGCTCTTTTTTTTGTGAAGATTGTACATATTGACTTCCCTGGTGAGAAGTTGAATCCTGTTTTGTTTGCCCATGTTTCAATGTTGTTGGTAGTTGTTTGTAATAGGTTTTTAACTGTTTCAATACTATTGCTCCTGCACCAGAAGTTAAAGTCATCTGCATACATATTGCATTTTACAGGTAGTCTGCAATTTTGGACTATGTCGTTAATTGATATTAAGAAGAGAGTTACTGAGAGAGCCGAACCTTGGGGTACTCCATTTTCTTGCGTAAATTCGTGTGATAGGTAATTGTTGGCTCTTACTTTGAATTTTCGGTTTGATGTGAAGTTAGATATTAAATTTAGAAGTCTGCCCTTGTTGAGGACTGAATTTAATTTGACTAAAATATTATGTCTCCAGGTGGTATCATATGCTTTAGCAATGTCTAAGTTGATTACGCCCATAAATTGCTTGTTTTCAAATGTTTTGGTTATTTCTTCATTTATTTCGTAGAGGCTATCCATAGTGGATCTATTTTTTCTGAAGCCGTTTTGTTTTGTTGAGAAGAAATTGATTTTTTCTAGAAACCAGGTCAGTCTGTAGTTTATTATTTTTTCTAGAAGTTTGCACATTGTGTTGAGTAGAGTTATCGGTCTGTATCCTTCAGGTTTGAATTGATTTTTATCATGTTTAGGGATAGGAATTATGGTCCCGGATTTCCATTTTTGGGGCCAATATCCCTCATTAAATATTCTATTATAAATGTTAAGCAGAAGATTAAGAGTTTTTGTCCCAAAATTTTGGATAAAGACGTATGGGATGGTGTCGGGTCCGGGGCTATTGCTATTGCATGTTTTTAGTGTGTGTGTTAATTCCTGTATTTTGATTTCTTGGTTGATTTGTATTTGGTCGTGACAATTTTTATCGGAGGTATTGCTTATAGCTTCTTTTTCGCATTTTTGTTTGTTTACTAGAAAGTGTTGTGTGTAGTTGTTGTCACTGCTATTTTTATAAAAATATTCGCCGAGGTTATTTGATATTTGATCTGGTTTATTTATTAATTGGTTAGAATTTGGGTCGATTAAGTTGATTTTTTTATTTCGTCTGAGTCCTTTTAGAGATTGTATTTTGTTCCAAACTGATTTTGAGTCGGTGTTTTCTTTTATGCTGCTAGTGAATTTTTCCCATGACGATTTTTTACTGGTTTTTATCAGGAATTTTGATTTGGCTCTTAAATGTTTTAGTAGTATAAAATCGTCTAGTTTATTTGTTTTTTGGAACTTTCTAAGGGCGTCGTTTTTTTCTTTAATTGAATTTTTAATGTCGTGGTTCCACCATGGTACTTTGGGTTTGGGGTTTTTTGATTTGGTTTTTCCTATAGTCTGGTTGGCTACTGAGATAATTGTTTCCGTAAATTCGTCAACCAAGTTTTCTGTGTTTTGAAATTCAGATTTGTCTATATGGGAAACTTTGTCATCTAGTGTTTCAGAGAAAAGTCTCCAGTCTGGGTTTTTCAGATTCCATCTTTCGAGGTTGGGGATGCTATCGTTATAACGGGAGATAAGTTGTATTACAATTGGAAAATGGTCGCTGCTAGTAATATTGGGTAGGACCGACCAGTTGAGCCTTTGTGCTAGGGATGCATTTGCGAATGATAAGTCAATATTTGAGAAGTTGCCATTAGTTGGATTTATACGCGTTGGTTCCATGTTGTTGAGTAGTACCAGATTATCGTTTTCCAGGATTTTTTCGATTTCTTTCCCTCTGCTGTCGGTGCTTAGGGAGCCCCAACTGACGTTGTGGCTGTTGAAGTCACCTGTTATGATGAAGGGCTTGGGTAGTTGCTTTATTATATTTTCTATATCTTTATCCGTAAATGTGTGTTGGTTGGGTAGATATATGTTGCATACGTTTACTTCAATATCATTGAGTTTTACTGCTACTGCGATTACTTCAAGGTGGGTTGAGATATAGATTTCTTTAGATGGGTATATAGAGCTGACGTATGTTGTTACTCCACCGCTGGCCCTAAGTCCAGTGGTTCTGTGTTTGCCAAAATCATTGTAGTTGGGTAGTTTTGCGGTATTTAGATTTGTAAAGTTGGTTTCTTGGAGACATATTATGTCAGGAGAGATTTCGGATATTAGTATTTTTAGTTCGTCTAACTTTTTGTAGAAACTATTCATATTCCAATGTAGTATTTTCATTATTATTTTGTGTTAAATTTTTTTTTTTTTTTTAATTAAGGTTTGATGGGGGCGAGAGATATGAATAGGATTTTTTTATGTTTTTTATAATTGCTCTGTGGTAGGGTTGTTACCTAGAGTTATATCGAGTAGGGAGTTGGAGAGTCTGGATAGCCTGTTTTTGATGCTTAGATTTTTAACCTTAGGGCGGATCGTATCCAGAATTTCGATCATTTCCATCCACGATATATTGAACTCCTTTAGAACACTAGAAGGGTCCTGGGTGCTGAGTGTATTTTCTATTATGTATTTGAGTTGATTAAAATCTATTTTTCGATTTGGCATTTTTTCAAACTCCAGCTTGGCTGATGCTAACGACTCGTCTAATTTTAATATAATTTGTTCAATTGAGTTTGATCGTTTTGGTTTTTTTGTGAGCGGTTGAGTTGGCTTATTGGCTTTAGGGTTGGAATCGTTGGTCTTTGGAGTTGTAGGATGTGTTGTTGGTGGGTTGTTTGCTTTTCTTTCTTTGGATTGTGACTCTTTTAATTTTGTTACTAATGAGCTCTTGTTGATTATTACGTTTTGTGTGATACTTTTTGTTTGAGATAGATTAATTGGATTTTCTGTGGTGAGGTCATTATCCATGTTTAAAATGCTAGAAGATGATGAAGGCGCTGGTCGTTTTACTTGTTCCACTTGTTCTTGGGAGGAAAATGGAGAATTACTAGTACTGTTTGATTGGTGTTCGAAATCATGTTGTTGAGTGTTGCTTTCTGTGTCGTTGACGCTTGGGATAGAATTTTGGTGGCTCTGTTGGGAATCAGTAATTTTATTTTCTATTGCATTTTTGCATCGATTTGATGTGTGACCAGTTTGTTTGCACAGGTAACATATTACCGTGTCATCTGATAGAAAGATACGGTATTCTGTTTGTTCGAATTCAATTAAGATTGAGCTGGGTAATTTATCATTGTCGTCTGGGTTTATATATAATTGTCGGCGGAAGCTACCAATATGCCCGTATTCATTATCAGTGAAACCGGCTTTCATAAAGGTAATCGGTGATAGTATTTTAATTGAAAAATTTGCGATTGCGTTTTTAATTGCTTCGTGCGGTATGATCGGTTGAACGTTAGATAATATTATTCTTTTGGCTGGGTTAATTAGACGGCGGAATGTTATCTTTGAATTATTTATGACAATGTGTGACTGCTGGCTAATTATTTGTTCGACAATATTTTTATTTGTAAAGTAAATGCAAAATCTGTTATTAGATATTCTAGATGCGAAAGTGATGTTGGTTGGTGAAGTAAGTTGACTGAAGGCTTTAATATACTCAATTTGAGGGACATCTTCAATAGAGTTAAAAACGATTGCTTGGTCTTTTTTTGGAAATTGTATGTTTGCTGTGGTTTCTGCGAAAGTTTTGGTGTTGTTGGTTTGAGAAGCGGACGGTGAAGTGTCGAGAGAGTTGGGTTTGGTGGGATCCATATTTTGGATATGAGGTGGGGGGGTCGAGGTTTTAGGCACCTGATGTAACAATGGTTATCGATAGTGTGTCTACATACCTTCTTGATTGCTGCTTGTCGAGTTTTACTGCTATCGGAAGCTATATAAATGCGATTTGCGTTGACCGTTGCACACGTGTGTATCGGTCGGAGGTATAGGGTGAGACAAGGGAATAATTCCAAGAGTTTTGTAAAGACCCGTTCACCAGACAATGTCGTACTCAGCAGTAAAGTCAACTAGCACAGCTGTAGTCTTTAGATTCTTTCAAAATCCGTTTTCCATAAATTAAGTTATGGCTGCTACTTAGTCTGTACAACAGGGGTCTCCAAACTTTTTTAATCAAGGGCCACAAAAAAAATCAAATGCTCTTAGCGGGCCAAAAGTTTATTAACACATATAATTTTTAATTTTATGATAATATAGGTACCTGTATAAATAATATGTTTACTTTATATTTTTGTATAAAATATTGTTTACTTTACAATATACTTAAATAAAAATAAATAGATATAAATACATTTTTGAAATATTTTTATATATATATCTTTATTTACCTATGCGTCCTATGCGGGCCACGGGCCGGTTAAAACTTGTTCGCGGGCCGTAGTTTGGAGACCCTTGCTGTACAACATCGGTTTGGTCTGAACCCAGCTTGTTCTATGGGGACCACTTGATCGATAGTTGGACTAATGTGATTGTAAATCAATCTTTCGAGGAGTTTATAGGTAACGCATAGTAGTGCGATCGGTCGATAATTTGAGATCCTATCAATAAGATGGGTGTATCGACGTATCGTGTATGCTATAATCACGATTAAAGATATAATTTAATGATATAAATTTAAATATATAGGTATATATATATATATATATATAAATATATAAATTTATCCATAAATGGCATTTTATCCCACAACGGGCACCGCATTTCGGGGTCCTGTGGGAGGCCACATTTACGTCAATAAAACAGAATTTCATATGACAGTCGCAACTACTAATTTAACATATTATGATAAAATGTATAGGTACCATACTTGTATAAATTCAAGTCCCCTCGTACCTCTATCAGATGATCTAAATTACGTTTCTGTATATACCACTGCGCACTTCTTAATATTTGGTTCACTTTAGTATCTGTTTATCTGTACCTCAATCTAATTAAACTCATCAAAAAGGAAATTATTTATCATGATAGGAAAGAGTCTAAACAATTACTCAGGGAATTTGGAAAAGGTGGAACGGGAAATAAATGAATCAACTTCAGGTGAGGGCTAAGTGGTATAAACCAGCCAATGCTGATATTAGGATTGGACAATGGTGCTGATCAAGGAGACAAACATGCCACGGTGATGTCGTGCAAACATGATTTTATAATTTATTATTTTATGTATAAAAGTTGGTGGGCTTTTTTTAATAATACCATTATTTTGAAACTGTGTGCAAGTGGGCGTATACATGGGACGAATCAATAATAAGAGTTACAGATATTTGAATATTCCACATTTTAAGTTAGTTCTTCGGTTTCCGTCTGTCTTGACGTAGTTAACAATACAATGACACTCTCCGCGTATTATAAATATGTATCTAATGTAAAAAAAATTAATAGGACACAATAATAGACAATAGTAACTATTTACATTCAGAGCTAAAATTATTATACACAGTCCACAAAAAGTCAAAGATAATCAAACAGACTCTTTTTGAGCTATTTATAACCTTAAGAAATTTGTTTTTAATTATTGTCCATAAAAATGTATGTAATATATTTATATATTTAAGATTTATGTTTATTGTAATAAAGGTACTTAAAAATTATTATTAATGAATTATATTAAAGACACAATAGTCAAGACTACCTAATAAAAAATTTCCTGGTCACGACAACATCACTAATCTTATGTACAAAAAACTACCTATTAAAGCAACTATGTTCTTGACTTCCCTATTTAACTCGCTTCTTCATCTTGGTCACTTCCCGGATAACTGGAAAAAAGCAATCATAATCTTCATAAAAAAAATCTGGGAAAGACAAAACAGACCCTGACAGCTACCGATCAATTAGTCTACTAACATCGTTATCTAAGATTTTTAAAAAATTCATTCTTTCTAGACTGCAAAATTACCTAAACTGTACAGACACAATTCCAAAATTCCAATTTGGTTTCAAAGCACATCACTAAATTATACAACAACTCATGCTTATACAGAACATATAAGTAACTCATTTGAAAAACACTGTCACACTTGTGCCGTTTTCATAGACATCTCTAAGGCCTTTGATAAGGTTTCTGTTAAAATAAATGACAACTTTTCTTCTTTCCAACCAATCTTAGCTGGCGTCCCACAAGGATCAATACTTGGCCCAACATTATTTAACATATACACATCCGACATCCCGAAGTCACCGCACACAAACATAGCCCTCTTCGAGGACGATACCGCCATTTACTCTGAATCTCGCCACCCAGAAGCAGTATCTGTACATTTTCAAAACCACTTAAATACATTATCTGCCTAGTGCAAGAACTGGAAGATATCAATTAACCCATCAAAAAGCGAAAGTATTTTATTCAGTCTACGCCGTAACCCTACTCCACCACCTCTAACTTTTAACAACAATGAACCAATCGCATGGAAGCCGTCCGTCAAGTACCTTCGGCGTGACGTTGGACAAAAGATTAACCTGGTGGCCACACCTCTCATTTAAACTCCAACAAGCCTATTAACGTCTAGGGATGCTCTTCCCTATCTTAAACAGGAAGTCTTCGCTACAAAAAAAACTTTCCCTACTTATTTATAAGCAAATACTACTTCCATTAATCACATATGCTTGCAATATGCTTATACCATACCTATGTATATCTTATTAGTTGTAAATCTGTATATATCAAACTTTGTTTTTCAAAAGGGCTAGACCCGTAAATATAAATATAAATAAATAAATAAATATTTGGGGTAAATGTGCACAAACTCATCTTAATAAACTGCAAATATTTCAAAACTTTAAGAACGATAACAAATGCTCCATGGTTCGTAAGGAACTCAAGCATACACAAATACCTCAAAATTCCAACTCTTCAAAACCACATCAAGTTCTTGGCTGCTTCGAATCCATCCACAAGTCAACAGGCTCATTGCACTACCACATCAACATCAGACCACATACACAACGCCCACCGCCTCCAACGTGGTCGCCCGCATGACCTAATTCCTCAAGAAACACTCTAACTTAAACCTCTAACTAGAATTATCATTTAACATAAAATTGTAATAATTAATTATCGCACTTGACGCGTCAAAATGTATTAATTATCCTTCATCTCTAGGTATAGATAGCAACTAGCTAGGAATACCTTATTGTAATAAAATAAAAAAAAAACCTAAAAACCTAAATCTTTTTGCTATTTTTCTTTATCGTAATTATTGATTCCACCAGCCATAAACAATATTATTATTTATCACTGATAAGGATAACATATAACAAGCAATTCGTTTTACAGTTGATTTGTACTGTATTTTTGTAAACGATCACTCCGTCAACTTTACCCATTCCCATTTTGTGATAAAATCAAATAAATAATTTAAACTGATTCATAACATTATTTTATAGTTTAAATAGAAAGTACAATAATAATGACTTTAATTGATTGTATGATATTATCAACTATCATTATTAGATTCTGAGTGGAGCGAGGGATCTATTGGTTTTACAATGGTGTTTATTAAATTCTGAGCGGAGCGAGGAAGCTAGTGGTTTTACAATTGTGTTTATTTTTATTTTTTTTTTTGTTTATATCCTGTATACAAAATTTCTACCAGAAGGAGTGCTTCGATTTCTACATATAGTACGTTATATTTTAGCAAATTGGATCAATATGGTACTTTAAACAGCCAAACAGGCAATTTTTCGATTTTCTCAATATTTATTTAATTGCACAGGAAAAACCACCGACAAATTATAAAAAATCACTAAAAATGAGGTTTCGATTTCTAACACTTTGTTCATCACTATAGAAACAAATAAAATAAAAATAATGATTTTAGTTATTTTGTTGTAATTTATAATATTAATTCAACTTACAGGCTATAATAAAATATAATAAAATATAATAAAAATATAAAATATACATACTGACAAACCGTCTCTGCTCAGAATCGTTTTTCGTATACATAATGATATGATATCATTGAATTCAAATTTAATACAATCCATTATACAGTGACCAACTTGTAGCCTACTGTACGGAAAAGCGACATCCACTTACCCACTTTTTTAATATTTATTATTATAATATGGGGGTCGTGAGACAAAACCCTTACGGTTTATTTTGTAACAATTTTTTCATCCCCTTCCATTGAAATATCCTGAGAACGCCTCTGCACTCATAAATCTTTACCAATATTTTGTGAGATAAATGCATGCATTTGTGCGTTAATACTGTGAGTTAGCCGTTGATGAGCTTCAGGCAAAATAAGAATAGGTGGGCCAACATCATATATGTAGCCCACCCATGTTGCTGGTAGGTCAAAAATTTCAAAATATACACAAAAAGATGCGCAGAGATCTGCAAAAATTTCCTAGCCAACTATCAACATTTTTAAAACCCATGATATTGTCCCACACATATAATATGTCCTATAACTTTGATTTTGGTATCAAGAGATAGCGTGTTTTTGCGAGAATTTGCATGTCAACTTTCAGAATTTATGAGCCACCTTTTTACTCACCAAACCCATTTCATAATTCTTCATAAGAATTGAAATGTGGCATTTTTCATTGTTTTTCAAATATAATATTATACGTTATTTTGGCTTACTAGTCTTTCATTTAACAAAAACAAAACGTTTTTACACTTGGATTTGGCATATAGGTACAGTGTGTACATTATTAATTTTTCATTATCAATTATTTAATAAAATATTGAAAATGTTTGTCCATTTTCCATTTTAAAATATGTAGATAGAGTGATAGACTCTATCCGATAGCGGATAGAGTGGTGTCCGTACACAAAATCAAACCGAAAAAAGTGCGCCTTGTGCGGTAGTGACTATATTATTAATTATTATATAATTACATCAGTACCTTTCGAGTAACAACATCGGGGCCTATTGGTGGAAATATAGCGTATCTATACATGATATTATGGAAGAGGAAAAATTTAAAAATATGGAAATCCTATAATCGGCGGCGGTGGACGGTGATGAAGGTAGTCGACTGTGACGAAATAATATATACTCTGCGGCTAATGTTTTGGCGAATTTATTAACGTTATATTTTTTTTCACAACAAAAATATTAACATAATTTATGAAAGCGTTTTTGTATCGCGTGTAATAGATCATAATTTTTATTATAAACGGCCGAAAACGACTCGCGAGCAGCTGCAGCTACTGCCGATGCCGTAGGTAGGTATTTATGAATTATGTTTAATTTACCGTTTCACCACAGGAATCTATAATATAATAACAACGTTGTTATAGCATTAGAAAAATCGTTCGGTGGTACCTATTTAGTTATATACCTAGTGCAGGGAACCTTATAAATTTTAAGTCAACAGTGTTGCGACTGTGATGTTTTAGTAATAAATTATAGTGCCAACAACAACAAATTAAAACACTGAGATAAGAAAAAAGTCCCAAATAAAGTTTTTTATGCAGCACAGCCAAAGTAAACGTTTGATCTCTTCAATTTATTATATATTCTGATATATTCATATTCATATTTGTTTTTAGTATTTATGAGGATTTTTCATAATTGTGTATCCATATCGATGTAAGACGCACACTTAGGTATATATTTGATTAGTATACATATAGACTATAGATACAGATACCTAGGTACTCGAGAACTTGATAATAATATTTATTAAATATATTTTGAAATTTAATTGCTTATTGAGTATATTATTATGATTAAGTATATAATATGTTAAAAATAATTAGTTTAAAATGTAGGTATAGTCGCTGAGAATAATCATAAAATATGTGCACTTGACACGCATACATGTAGTATGTGATCTTAACCATCGAAATAAATATATAATATATTGAATTATATTTTTTTCTCGTCCGATATCGGTGCAAAATTAAGCGGTCCACGCGTACCATATTTTACTATTATTATTATATTACTATCGCTCAAAAAAATTCAAAATAAAATACTGTAACATATTATGTTTGCCCTGAGGCTAAACGGACAAGCTGTTAATTCGTGACGGTTTATTAACGATTACCATGGGTTTTCTGTGACGACAAAAGGGAACCGATGTATAGGTATACGTCTTCTCCTCGGTTGCACGCATGTTCTCTAGTTTAAAACGTATTGAATACAAAGCATTTCATGGTGAATACGACGTATCCACACACAATATAATACACATACTATCTAACACCGTCGTCTCGTCGTCGCGGAGTCATCTAATAATAATAATAATAATAATATAATGTCCGTCTTTTATATTATATTATTATATATTTTAAAGCTATTTAATTTTCCTATCAACCAACACACGCAATTAAACCAGAAATGTGCAAATTATTTTTATTAAATTTAAAAAACAAAAATTTATCAAAAATTAGTAATTACTATTTTATTCCAAATAATTTATTATTTACTACGGGTTTTTTGTTTTTTGTATTATTCTACTGAATATTACGTAAAATACCTCAAAAGTTTCATTTTCAATTCTTCCTTTTAATCGTCACAATCTTAGCTTTTCTAAAATCGAGTATCGGTCGTCAATTGGTCGTTAATCGTTTAATTTTATACTATTCGGTACATTTTAGTTATCATGTTGTCTCTATCTAGACCTTTGCTTCAATTACTAATTTGTAAGTATTGAAATTAAGTTTGAAAATGTCCAGGTTATTTGATTTACCATTTGGTCACATTGCTGATATGAATTTTGTGTATGGATTTTGTAACGGCAATGCTCGAGCCACAGTGCGAGAGTATAGGCTCCGATATCTAGGAAGACCAGTTTTGGGATATCGATCGTCCATCGCAGACACCTGGAAGAGTTTCGTTTAGACGTCGTAATGAACAAGGCGGAATGTTGGATGCTGAACTCGAAGAAGAAGTTTTGGATATAATTACGAGGGATCCAACTACGAGTATCCGTCGCATATCTGCAAGGCTGGGTATACCAAACATCTCTGTATGAAGAATTTATATAGCCTCTTCATCCATCTCATTTATGCCGATCTCACAATAATTTGATATTTGGGGATGGTGTGGCAAGATCAATTTTTTGTATGCGGCTCCTTCGTGAACACAGAATAACTGTCGTATATCTATATATATATTCATATGCAAGTATCAAACTCAAGAGCGATACAATATAATATACTTAAAACATTTAAGAGACCGTTTCACAGATTAGCATTTACCTATAATACGTCTATGTAAGACTATATAATAATGTAATAGTGTGATGTTACTTTCACTGCAGGATTAACTCATTTGTCTATTAGCACTTTATAATTGAACACTTAGGTAGGGTAACATTTTCAAGACATTTTGTTATTGGACTAAAAACACAAACATTTCAGCAATCTACATTGAAATCTATATGTACTTAAAACACTTAACTGTCAGTATATGACATTTCGGGCAGAGAAGGATCCAGGGGGAGGGCAAAGGGGCATTTTCCACCCCCCCCCCCAAAACGCCGTAGTTTTCCTTTGTCTTACACTGTGTTTAGCCAATTTTAAACTTTTTGTACTTTTCCCCCCTCATGTCCCTCCCAAAATTAAGCCCTGGATCCGCCACTGATTTCGGAGAATTTTTCATTCTTTTTTTTTTCAAATAGATAAAAAATTATATTTATTGGTATTGTTGTATTATTTTAGTAAACCAACTTCGTTATGCTATATGCCTATATGTAGTAGGTACCCACTTTAAATTTAATAACCGTACTCGTCAATGCTTCGTCGTACCTATATGGACACTATATTTTAAAAGAAAACCGCTATTTGCATGTAGCCATGTTGGATGTAAGCATCTATACGGCTGTCGGCTATACTACTGCATTATCCAGTAAGTAAGCACTAAGCAGTAGGTAGAGCATATTCTGTAACATTCGGTTTTTGATAGATTGTTTACACTGTCAACTTCAATACATCTGTATAGAGATCTGAAGCTCGAGCCTGCTCGGCCACTAGTAGAGAGGGTGATGCTTTTATACAACACTCAAAACGAAGGGCTCCTCCCATACAGCCGCACAAATCAATTACTTAAATTGTTTTTTTTTTTTTAACGGTAATATTCATTTTAATTTTATTTAATGCTCATTAATTGAACATTATTTATTGTTATGGATACATACCTACCTCTCAAACACCCCGGAGGCCGGTGCAATAAATCATAATGATATTATTGACAATAATTTTCCTCACGAGTTCTGTTTGCTATTATAGTAGTTGTACGCACATCAATGGACAGACCATCAGCAGGAGTTATATCCGGTTTTATAATATATATATACATATATCGTATTGTATTCCTATAGGCGATAGCCGCTATAGTATATTCTATAATATGCAGTGTCCGTCCGACCGGCGATGCGCGATGGCGGTAACACAATATAATGTTGGAATCGATCGAAAACGTTTTGCCGGTAACAATATTAAATACAATATAATTTTTGTGTACAATCATCGTTATAATAATATACATATAATATGTACGTAGATACATACGTTTAGGGGGGAATTAATTAACTAAAATCAGTGGGGACCGACGGCGGTGGCGGTAGTGGCCGGAAGTGCGTGTCACGCAGTGTTACCGGTAGAACAATTAAAAATATGTTACGGTTCGCGGAGCACATCTGTTCGATGTTTCCTATATAAATTATAAAATATGTACACACCACAGAATATATATATATACGTGGTACACACTACACACAAATATATTATACTCGCGGTCGAGACGTAATTAATTCGACTATTGCAAGGGAAGCGGTGGCGGTAGAGATAATAATAATAATAATATGGACAACAGTGACGTTTAATCGACGATTCAATGGGTTGTGTGCGACTGTTATTTTCACTTTTTTCCTTACAATAATAAAAATAACATGACGTCGATATGTGTATAAATTGTGTGGTGCGTTTGTGCCGTTTGCGTGTAATGTGTAGCACATTACATATTATTATAATATATACACATCGACTAAAACGAACGTCGAGTTTTATAAATAACGTATACACGACAAACAAATTATTATTCAAATCTGTTTAGTGTTCGGGGTTAATTAGCCGCTAGCTGTCCGATATAATATTTTGGCTCCGGACCACGCGCGACATGTCGCTTTTGACGACAAATTACACCCGCCGCTCGTTCATAAGATCCACTAACCAGACAGTCGGTGGTTGTGAGACTAGCCAATGTACATTTTTTTCATAATATATTATATGCATATTATTCGATGGTGTTAAAAAAACAACAATTACACAAACGTATCTTTTGTCTGCTCGAACACGATGATAACTACCAAACATATGCGGC